>JANZLQ010000095.1:3099929-3159504 GCA_026212715.1 Elanus axillaris | reverse complement strand
AACTCTATCTCAGCAGAAACCAGGACACATCAAAAGTGTGCAAATATCAGTGTTCACGTTTCCACCTATAGATGGTGATCTACTGCTGTCATAGATTTATATTGTTAAAGTAAGGGTTGGTTGTTTTTGTTTTTTTTTCTCCCTTGCTGGTGGTGTTGGGTCATACCTTTCTGTGAATAGTAAATAAATACAGATTTAGTTTGAGCAGAATAACCTAAACATGTCTTAGATGTTGCTTGTCTGTTACTAAAACAGCAATTCGGTACTGCTGCTGTGTGTTTTTTTTTTTTTTTTTGTTGTTGTTGCAAGTGGCAAGTATACTAAAGTCACTTAAGTCAGATGATGCCTCTTCTGCAAGGAAAGTCTTTGGCAGTTGTACTCAGGCTCATCCACTCTTCTGTTGCTGACTGTGGAGGGAATAGTGCTGCTGCTGCTGATTTGGCAGAAGTACAGCCTCTGGATTTGCCGCTCTCTCTCACTGTCAAGACTGGAGTAGTTTCTTCTTCAAATTTTTTATAACTCAGGCTAAAATATTTTTGATTCTCTGTGTCAAAGTTTGCATATTCTATAGTTAGTGGGTTTTTTTTTGCATAGGGCAACATCATTACTTTCCTGTTTCTTGATATCTGAGTTTGAAGAATGTGGCCTTTAACTTGACGGAGCTAGCAATGCTTCTTATTGTTACTGGATCCTTAGTATGGTCAAGCAACCTTGGTGGGAGATCAATCCTCCTGCCTTTTCGGGTAGAAGAATGGAGAGGACCTCTTGAGCCTGGTAGGTTTCATCTGGTGTATCCTCTAGGGATAGTGTGCTTATGCTTGGGAAGGGAGAAGTAGAATTTCAGGCCGCTTTTTGAATATTGGGGAGACTGAAGTAAGATGCAGATCAGGGATTTTTCATCATTAATGCCAGATGTTTGCATTCCTAGGTTGGCAGTATGCATTTCATTTTTTGATTATGTGCTGGCTCATGACTGTATTCTTTTGGAATTAGTTAGAACACATGATACAGAGTTTATGGGGGGCACTGTGCTTTTATAGTGGCTGCAGGAGAACAGACAATAACACCTGGTCCAGCGACAAGACCTGCCAGTACATAGTTAAATTTTAAATAATTTCTGAGTATGTTTAAACCAACAGAGAAGCCTATATCAGATCTGCCTTTTGCATAATTTGGCTGCGGTGTTCTCAATCAAGAAAATAAGTGTCATTAACTTAATACTGGGACATTTACTCACTTCTTAAAACTGTGTGCTTGTTAACAATAGTTTTTTTTTTTTTTCCTAGTGAGCTATTAATCTAGGAATTTTTATAGACTTCTTTGAAGAGGTTTTTCTTGTTCAGTGGCAAATACTAGTTTGTGAGCTACTTAACAGACATGGCATGAGTATTTTGACTACCACTACAATCTTCTCTACTGGTCTTTTGTAGAATCTTCTCTTGTCACTCACAGGCAAAACATACTACATGTTTGTGTAACAAATTGTGTGGAGCCTATTAAGGTGAAGTTTAAGTATGTATATGTATGTACAGTGTGGTGTTGATCTGGTATCTGAATTCTCTTAAGTGGTTTGAAATCTTTTACCCTTCTTCTTGCTGTTATTTTTATGTATTTTGTCAGATGCCTTTTCAGCATCTAGCTCAGAAGTGGGAGAAACTGCTTCTGGGCAGCATTTGGCTTCATGGCTAGAAATTCTCCAGTATTGAAAATGCCTCCTGATCATAGTGAACTTCCAAATGCAAGACAGTAACAGAATGCTTCTCTGGGGGGAGAAAACCAGGACTGTCAGTTGTACCATTAAATGCCTAAGGAACAAAACCATGGACAGTATTGTAGCGATATTTATGGTGTTTTTTTCAGATACCTTTTGGCTTGTTACAAAGACCAGCTATGGAGAAGTGGAGCTTAATGACAATTACTGTTTTACTAGCACTTACTGTACGCTGGACTGTATCGCTTGGTTCTTATTCAGGTAATATGTGTTCATGGTCTGTAAAACAACCACATGAAGGTGAATTATGGAGCTTGTGATAAATTAAAATAAACTTGCATGTAAAATCATGAATAGGAAGCAATGTGTTTACCCCATGCCTTTGTTGTTTCAGTAGCTGCAGAATACTATTGCAGTCCAATTGTATGTTTGTTTAATTTTGTCCTTTAAGTTGTATAACAGATATAGCCTTAATTTATATTTAGATAAAACTGTACTGGTGATAATGAAGATGGTATAAAGGTGACATGGAGTGAACGATTACACTCTGCCTTGTAGCTATACTTCCTTTGGATTGTTTACAGCATTAACTAGAGCTATATTCTTCTAATGGATGAGTTTTTCTCCTCCCCATCTCATAATGCTTGCAAAGAACTAGCAAGTTTTTTTCCAAACCTCTCAATGCCATTCCTACACTTAGCATAAGCTTGCACAGAGCTTGGTCTCTGCAAATTAAAAAAATAAAAAATGAACCATTACTTCCAATCACCATCAGCTAAAAGAATCACAAGCTCAGTCAAATTCATCTCTGTTTTTCTTTTAAGGCAGTTGGGAGCTGTTCAAGTAGTATTCTAGTGATTTTAAACTGGTAACTCTTGGGCTTCATTTTTTTGAAGGAATTTGCTTGAAGAGAAGTTGCATGCATGCCTTCTTGCACAGCTGTTTTATTTTGAGTTTGCTTTCTGAAAGTGCCATTATGAGAGATCTGTTCTGACGGTAACTAAGAGTCTCTGACCCACCTATAGGCAGAAAAACAAACACCTTGTCTTTTGCCACATAATACTAATTTCTGCTTACAATGACATTGCTAACTAGGTTTTTTAAAGTTGATTTAATTTCATACCAATCAAGATTCTGAAAGAGAGTCTTAAAATATGCCTGAACTAAAATAACAATCTTGTTTCCTACACAATGATGCTATAACTTCTTTTGGAATAGGAAAAGCTGAGTCTGATCCAATCCAGCAAGTTATTAAAGCACGTCCTTAACTTTGAGCATTGGCTGGCTGAAAAAAAGACAAACCTGAATGTTAGGAAGAGCTGTCAAATGCTTAAGTATGCTGGAATTTTTTTTTTCCCTTTGACTTCCTTCAGAAGTAATAAACCTGTAATGACAGGAACAAGAAAAAAAATTGGGCAGGGTAGCGTTTAAACTGACGTGGCTGTTTCGCTTTCACTGCTGCTCCATGCAATAAAGTTGAGCAGAGGATTAGAAGTAGTCATCCTTCTCTGAAGCAGACTCTGGTAGAAATGCTGATTCGGCATACTCTGAAACCATGTGTGGCACGGATGGCCAGAAGCAAGGAGGTTAATTCAGGCCTTGTTTACTGTATAGTCTTGGATCGCTGTATCATTTCCATTCTGTTGTTGCTTGCCATCTAGCATGCTTTTGGATCTGCCTCTGGAATTAGGGTCATGATGGTGAGAGAACAGATAACTAATACCTAGTTTTGAAAGGTTACCATTTACGATGACCTTAGATCAGTTGGTCTTGGAGAATTATTGAGGAAAAATTTGACTTCATAGATTAATGCATAATTTTTTTTAATGCATTGCCAAACTCCTGCTAAATGAATGGAATTAAATACCCATGTTGAAAGGCAGCTTCAAACCCTTAAAAATGTCTGTTTCCAGGTAACAGTAAAACTGAATAAGACCACCCTAAATTTAAAGTATTTATGACACTTTTAAAATAATAATACTTCATTTTCCTTAATTCTGAATTCTCTTTGGCTGTATACTTGATTCTTGCTGTAGACGGAAGCTAAACATGCATGCATTCTCAAACTAACTGATGTGTGATCAGTCTCTGTATTTGGCTTTTAGTAATTGAACCTTTGGATTAAGATCTATTTTGATCTTTCTGAAGCCAATTAATTTTTTTTCCTCCTTTTTTTCTTGAGAGGGGGAGAAGCTGAAATAAAATGTGTGTCTATATACACACAAACATACACAAACCACACACACACATATACACACACTCTAAAATTTGGATAACACCTATTTTTGTATTTCAGTAATCCTATGACAGGTTCTTTGTTCCACTAGATTTATAGTTACAGAATGGACATTGATAAAACTCCTATTCTCCAGTGACCTCACTTATTTGGGAAACTTTTAGTTCAATGTGTCATATAGCAGAGGCAATCTACTCTTTCCACTACCCAGGAATAAATTAGTGGAAATAATCTGTTTTCTCCACTACCCAGGAATAAATAGTACATATCTGAGCTTGTGTGACCCCACAGACATAGATCATGTGAAAAAAATATAGATGGCTTTCCTATATTTTAAAGAAACTCTTAAATCTCTGTCTTGCTAGTGTCAATATTTTACTGGAAGTACTATCAGTCCAATTTCTGTTCTCAAGAAGCAGAGGTTAATAGAAGTTAATAAACTCTGTGATAAAGATGCTTAACATACTGCCATTATCAGAGTAAGGCTTACATTGAGGGCATTGTTTATGAGTAGACATCTGAAGTATTTGCATTGATAAAGCTTTTTTCTGTGGAAAAAAAAAATCTTTGTTTCCTGAGAGACTTATGTATGCATGTGTAACAAGTGTCCTCTAAGATAATTCGCTTTACAGAACTGCTACGTAAAAATCACTCAGTTGAAAAATGTGAGAGAGAATTCCTGTAAACCAAAATGGATCAGTTATTATTTAGAAAGCTTTGTGGATCATAAGAAAAAATTCTTCTAAACCTATTCTGTGTACTGAATGGCTTGATTTAGTAAATGGCTCATCTTAACTCTTTATTAAGAATCATGGGGAAAGGGACAGATGCAGTATTCTTGCTAGTGTTGCAAAGCAGGCAGCAGAGGAAAGGGAGAGGAACAGGGCGGGACTTGCAGCAGGTCCTGGTTGTAAGTAAATTTAAAAATAAGGCTAGTTGTTACTTTTAATAGCAAGGTACCGTGACATGGCTGAAACACAAATGAGAATGTTGTCAATTATTATATACTAAGGAAGCGTAGTATTTCACACAAAATCAGTGTAAGATGTCCATTATGTACATTTTCTTATTTCAGAGAAGGTGCCACATTTTTCATCTACGCTTGGAAATGATTTTTTTTTTTTTTTGTCATGAGGAAGCAATTCTTCACAGTGGAATATCTTGATAAATGCTTATTGCAGAAATATCCAGAAAGCTGAAGGAATGCATAACTTTTTTCCTCCCTGTTAGACTGCATAGCAGATGAGGTCTCTATTTTGCTCTCAAATATCATAGAGAAATGGAGAATTAAATTAGTAATATGTTAATATGCAAATACATACCTGGAGGAAAAGCAGTCTGCATAAACCAAATAAATTCCTAAATACTCTGTCATCTCTCTTTAGGTGCAGGAAAACCACCAATGTATGGAGACTATGAAGCTCAGAGACACTGGCAAGAAGTTACTTACAATTTACCCATCAGGCAGTGGTATGTAGTGCTATTGTAGTTCAGGTTACAAAGTGGTGAATGTAATGAAGCTTTGGTTCATGTCTTACTTTAATATACATTTAAGACCTCTGCAACATCTTCTACTGATCTCGGAACTATTCTAAAGCCCCTTTTGTAATAACATAATATCACCCTGTTCTTAGACTAAGGTACCATTTTCCTCACAAAAAAGAAAAAAGCTAAAATTTGGAACTTTGACTTGCTAGCTATGAACTTGTATAACAGAATATTCTGACTGGTAGGTCTCTCTGTTGTGAAGCTCCAGCTTTGTTTTGAATTGACTGGAAAGATGAAGAAGCAATTTTTTTAGTAGGCTTATATGAAAGATTATAGAGAAGCTTGTTTTTCTGGTTTAGAAAAAAATCAGTTCAGCTTCCTGAGTTCCAGTTCTCTAGTGCATAAAAACTTCCATCATTATCAGCACTGACAAAACCAAAATGAACTCTGCTCATCTCCCCTAAGCTAAAAGGCAGGGGCATGACAGTAAATGCAGAGACTTGGATTCTTGTGCTGGAGCTACCATTTTTTAAAATTTTTTTTTACACCTGCAAGTTCATTGTTCATACCTGTGTTCTTAATATAGATTTTAAAATGTAGGTGCCTGGAATCTAGATGTAAGGATAGTTAATTTGTAGAGATCACTTAAAACAGTAGGAAAATTATTCCAAATACTTTATTTATTTTTAAATTATTCCTAATATTCCTTGGAGCTTGCATGGAATGGTAAAAATTATTTAGTCCATATATATGCTACAACACAAATTGGTATACATTGGAACTCCAGGTCATCTTCCAACAGGGACAGTGGCATTCTGTTTGTCTGGTGTAATTTTTTCCTCTGCTCTCTGTTGGGGAACAGACTGATATGACAGAATAGAATATTAATTCAATTGTAGTTCTGTAGATATAGGTGCGGCCAATTCTGAACATATGGCACTCTGGAACTCTGCAGATGACTCTGTACTGTGTCTTCAGATCATCGTGTTGTATCTATATTATCGTTTCTCTTCTACATTTTTCTGGTATATCCAAACCCCGCATTGTATCAGAGTTGGGATAATGGAGAGCCAATATAATAACAGAGTTGGCAGCTTTGATCCACTCTGCTACGTGGAACTATATGTACTTAAAATTAAGAGTTATAGCAGTTGTTACTTCTAGGCATTCCCAGGGGCCAGATAAAACTATATTGCAGGCTGGAATTAGCCTATGGGCTGCTAGTTGGGCATCTCAATCTTGTTGTACTTGCTGTTTGTTTTATTTATGACAAAAATTGTTTTTGTGTTGGATCTGCTTTGGGAATTGAATATCTAATGCAGCAAAGTCATATTCAGTTTTGGATGTTTGGAAAAGAACATCTTGGCTGACATGCAAGGCATTGCATTCTAGAATACTAAGCTGTCTTTCCCCTCCCGTATTATAGAAATACACAGTGTGAAAAGAAGTTCTACTCCGGCATGTAAAAATAGCATTCAGATTTGAAGAGGAGATTCTAATCACTTCTACTGCTGCTATTTGTTTAGTATTTAGAAAAGCTGTCTATGCAGCAAGCATGTGTTCTTTAAGTTTGTCTAGGTAGATAGAGAGCAGCTCTCTTGTGAGGGCATAGTCCTAGAAGATCCCTTTATCTTTTCGCAGACTTAATTGTCACATTTACTGTTAAACAGGCATGTATAGGTAATATAGCTGCATGTTCCATGCTTATTTTCTTTGATACCAAACAAAGACATATTAAAAAAAAAATGCTGCAGTAAACTACAGTACTGTTTGTAGTTAGTTTCCTTGTGTGAGATTTCTCTGAGCCAGAGGCCAGAATTTAAATATTTCTTTTTTTATATTATTCTTTAGAGTCTTGACATTATTTATTAAAGGCTACTTTAAGAATGTACTTTCTTATTATACTGCTTATTAAAATTGTGAAGGCTTTTTTTTGCTAAATATTACTGGGTATAGGCATTGTTTTTTCTGTTGAAACTATGGGTTTATGGAAGGTAAAATTGAAAAAAAAAACCCCAAAACTGGAAGTTTACTACTAACTTGCATACTACTACAATCTGCATGAAGAATCTGAACTGCAGTGACGTGAGCAATCTTGAATCATAGGATAAGAAGCAGAGGTGCAACTCAAAGAAGTATGATTTATCATCAGTTCATCAGATACTTCAGGCAGCTCATAAAGAATTCAGGAAATATAATTTACTATAATAAATGTCAAAAATTGGATGCGTTTGAAAAGAGAAACTGGAAAAGCCAAGAGCTTGCCCCTTGGCAGTTAGAGTAGAGTAGTCATTCTGTTCCCCTGTGAGCTATAGAGGGTCTGATGCCTTACTTCTACAACTTCTGTTTTCCTCGGGTAAAACGTTCTGTTTCTCATTTGGAAGAGGTGACTTAATTTTCACTGCTGTCAGCCTTCCATAGGAATACCAACACAACATAATTACAAATGAGAAAATCTTTTTCCTTTCTCTCACATGGTCTACCTGAGTTTTGAGGCAGAAATAGGTAAAGTGGTTGTGACTGACATATCCAATTGAGGTTCATGACCTTGTCTTGGTTATTTAGGAGGTGTTACTCTGATAACTTGGTGTTGCCTTCTAAGGAACTTTTTAGCCTCCTGACTCCGATGTTCATGCTGACAGAATTGCCTAGGTGCACCTGCTGTGGCATTGTTTTCTTTCAGACCTGTGCTGCTTTTTGTTTGTCTGTGTAATATCTTTATGTCACCCTTCCCCACTTCTGTTCAGTTGCTTTGCAGCAGTATAACTTCCAACAGATGTGTTTTCAGAATTTTCACATTAAGGTCTGTTGAGCAGAAGCAGTTCACAACTTGCTATGTTACAGTCTAAAAGAGGAGCAGATAAATTTTAACTATTCAGAAGTCATTGCATATTAAATGTACTGTCCAAGTCCAGGAAGGAAGGAACGTATGGTTAATATATAGAAGAATCACTAGTGAATTCAATTTCTTTTGAAATTTCCTTTTAACTGCATTTGTTTTATTTCCTTTTTGGCAAATTGACTGCTGTCTTCTGGAATAATTGACATGCATGAAAAATGTAGGTTTGGTTTGTAGGTGGAGGTGAGGACCTGCAAAGCCTACCACATAAATCTAGAGCTATGGTAGATGTGTACAACTATTTTTGTGCAGGCTTTGTCTTTGTCTCTGGATTTTTGTCAAAGTCTGTTCACATCAAGGATTTTCCCTCTCCAGGTAAGTAAGCTTTAGCAGCTTTTACGAATCTGTTTTGCAAACACCAGTGAGTATACTCTGAAGCACTTTTGCTTTGTTTTGTTGCTTGAGATTTTTTGTGCGAAGGAAAATAAAGCAGATAGAGAAGTTGCTAACTTCTTTATTGGATTTTGAATACGTTGATAAAAATATTTGGTTTAACAGTCAGCCTTTTCTCTGGGCTGAAACAAAGCTGGAAATGTAGATCCTTCTTTAATTTTTTTTTTTCTAGGTACTTCAATACAAGTGATAACAACCTACTGTACTGGGGCCTTGATTATCCACCTCTTACCGCCTATCACAGTTTTGTGTGTGCTTACATGTAAGTTATTTTAAATACTTCTGTGGAGAATACAAGACACCAAATTTACCCTTTATTCCCCGCCTGCCTTCTTATTTTTTTCTTCATCTCCTGGGTAGAGAAACTAGTAGCTAAAAACTACCAATCTGGACCGCTGATGAAATGGAAAGTATTGTTTGCTACTTTAAAACTGGGGAAATAGATTTTATGTGTATCCCTATTGCTTAAAACTAATACGGCTATTTTTCTGTCTTGTAATTATTGCAAGGAGGACTGAAGGGTTACATTTTTCTTTTTGCCAGGTCTGTAGATTTAGCAGATTTAGATGTGACTTAGATACTTAGCTTTCCATATAAGCCACTGTTGGATCAGTGATGCACAGAGAAAAGTGCTGTAGGAATTGGGTGCATTGCATGGGAAAGCTTTCATATATTGAGAGCCCAAGTGACATTTGATGACTGGATATCATGTAAATAGAATTCTGTTATTGGAATACTTTTTCCACAAGGGCTTTACTGTTGTTGGAATGAGACTTATGGAATAAGAATGTAGGTTAAAGTGCACAGGCACAGTTATGTGGGGCATCTATGTGAACTGTAAATGGTTTATATTTAATACTTAAGTATGAAAGGTATTTACAATTGTTTTTTTTAAAAGTCAGTGGAACTAGACTGAAGGTGGTTTATCCTAATAAATATTGTATTCCATTTTTACTATTTTAAAAGATTTTTTTTTAAATTGTGAAATAGCAGCTAAAGTCTATAGTGTAAACTGATCTAGCGGTGAGGAAAATATTTCACTGATCACTGTTGCTCTTTGAAATATTTCTTATCATTCATCTTAATTCTTGGAATATGCTCCTGTGCATGTCATCTTTATTGCTGAAAGGAGTGTAAAGGGAAATGAGAACTGTCTACATTTTGATGTGTCTGTACTTTGTTTTACAGTGCAAAGTTAATAAATCCTGATTGGATTGCTCTGCACACATCTCAGGGGTATGAGAGTCAGCCACATAAGTTATTTATGCGTACAACAGGTAGGAAAATTATATTTGCTTAGGACGATCGTACATATTTGACTTGCTTACTAATTTAGCATGTTTAATATCATGCAGCCTCTGTCTCCACCACTTTATTCTCAGTTCTTTTTAACTTGGTTGGCTTTGCAGGTCCATTTATGAACTAAACTCCTATGTGTTTTTTTTCTCTTCTGCCATCATTTGTGAAGCTGATAAATATAAAATATACAAACAAGTTTTCAACCCAGTTGATTCAGTAAAAACTTTAAAAAAAGGTACCTTTTTTTGTAGCATAGACCCATTTTTTAATTTTGAAAATAATATTGTTTTCTCTTCCATTCTGATAAATATACTTTTCATTTTCAGCTTAGCTTGGTTTTTATTGTAAAATTATTTTGTATGTGGACTGGCATTCACTGACTTAACAGCCTCTTGAAGTCTCAGGAATCTTTATTATGAGCTGTATACTTTATCTGAAAGTGAGAGGTATTTGATGTTTTTAAAGATGTCACTTTTCTTTCAAACGCTCACTACTTTCTAGAGAGAAACTTGTGTTAACAAAAATTTAAAAATCTATTTTACCACTTTTATCCTAAATTTAATTTTCCTGCACTCACTCTTCTGACCATTGGATTATTTTGAACTGCCTCTGCAAAATAAAAGGATAAAACAAGTGCAGAAGAAAATTTGTGGATAACTTAATTCAGTAGCTATGTCAGTAGGACAGCAAATAATGTGGCCAGTGAGCTCTTGTTCTCTGAAGTGACGGCAGATGCTGTATTATCCTGTTGCTATTTTCTTTCATTTGAAATCTGTCTTTTGCTTTGCATAACACTAGAGTTCCACAAAATAGTTCGATTGCAACAGCAGAATTTGTTGTTCATCAATAGCTTTTCTGTACTTCACAAACCTCTCAGTCTGGTCTCTAGTAATTGATTGAATTGGGGAAAAAAAAAATCACTAGAACTTAATTACCCTTGAAATGGTCTTTATTAGTTTTGAAATCAACTCACTTGACAAACCACTGATGGATCTAGGAGAACTGATAAACACTTTTTAACAGTAACCATTAGAAGAATGCATTAAAATAATTCAGAATGTTCAATGTCAGCTGTTGGTATTACACCTTTATTTTAAGTGTCAGCGTATTTGTTTTGCTAACGCCTTGGTTATATTTGTTTAATCGTGGCTTAAGCCTACAAAACAATTCATCACTGAATAACTGATGTTTTTAAACATTTTCTTCTAAAGCCTGTGACTAAAAAGAGGCAAAGTATACTCTCCTTCTTGGAATAATTGGATGTTTTCTGAAACTGGTTTATAGAAATAATCTGAGATGTTTCTCAGGCTCTTAAGACGGCACTCAAGAAGAATTCACCTTGTGGTTTAAGCATGAGCAGGAGTTGACGTAATTCTAGGCAGGTGAACTTGCTGATTCTATTTTCTTGCTGACCCTCTTACATATATTTGCTGTAGGCAGATGATCAAAGCCAAATAACTAGTTATAGTCTATTTATCCACATCATTAGTAATTAATGCAGATACACTGGAGATTGTTATAATCTAGAGCTTCTAAATTATTTGTGCCTTCAGACTATCTGTTCCATCAAATCACTCGACTGCATCTAGTCGTAGCTGATTTCTTTTGAGAATTAAGAATGCCTTCTCTCATTTCGGCATGTGAGGAACTAGAGTGTGCTCCCTTATTGACTGAGGTTGTGCCAGAAGCCAAAACAGCTGAACACATGGAAGCAGCAGCTTTTGGACATCAGAAATGATAGCATTAGAAACATTAACAAGATCAAATTCTGTAGACCTATTTCTTTTTGTCCTTTGAAGTGGAACTAATATTCTATCGAAGGACGTTCTGATATTTCAATGTTTATTTGTCTATATTTTTTCCTTTTCTTTCCCAAAACAATTGGAAAAAAATTAGGTTTGGTGTAACTGCCAAACCCAAGCTGTCTTTAAAACTATGAAACATACTGTAATGCAATGTAAGACAATAGAAAAGCAGAGTCAGCTGAAACTATAAACACATGACTTCTGAACTTCTGTTGAATGGCTAAAGTGAAGTTTTCAGTGAGGGTAAAGATGCAACCCCATGTTCCAAAGGTAGGCAACTTGTCTCACTTCAGCACTGTGTAGTTGTTATGATCTGAGTTTTTTTACACCAAATACAACCAAGATGTGGAGCATTAAGAAGTTAAAACTCTAAGCAGAGTCTAAGATTCACAATCCAGATGAAAACACACAGCTTGGATAGCATTAAGATGAGGTGTGTGGGAGGATTCTAACGTAAAGTTAATCTTTATTTTTCAGTGTTTGTTGCTGATTTGCTGGTTTATATTCCTGCAGTTATTTTATATTGTTTTTCCTTGAAAGAAACATCTACTAAAAAGAAGGCAAGTATATGCGGTGTGTGTAAATTAAAACCCAAAGAAAACATATTGTTAAAACAGGGTAGAAATGTAACAGTATGAGAGTTAATTAACCTATAGAGCACCATGATGGCTTCAATTGACATAAAACTGGTGACAATCAGCATATCTCATATTAAAGGCTTTTCAGTTAAAAAGATAAAAAAAAAGCCATTAACTTATCTTACAACAATTATTTCAATGCTTTCAATAACAGTATGCTCTGAAGTTTAGTAGCTATGAACTCCTGAATTATATTTCTTTCTGAATTTATGACTTGAGTAGTAAAAACAACATTTGTGCTGTGACATGGGGGAATCTAGGAACTGCTTTGTCTTGCACATTCCTTATGGTAGGACCAATACATTTTGGTATAATAAGTCTTCTGATTTTTTGAGTGGTGCCAAGGTTTAATATGGGTGTGGTGATCTTTGAGCTGGTTTGCGGAGGGCAGGCTGGTCTCCATTCAATATTTTATTATTTATGGAAAATCTTTATCCTTTTTTATTCCTCAAAATATTACTGACTGAAGATTACTTGTAGAGGATAAGATTCCTACATGGAGGATGCGCCATGGAGGGGCAGATTTTTGTACTGGAGAAGTAGTACGCGTTCTTCTGTCTAATGTCTAATAATTATTTTCGCCCCTCTTTTTTTGATCCTTCTTTCCAGGTTTCCAGTGCTCTCTGCATACTGCTTTATCCAGGCCTCATTCTTATTGACCATGGACACTTCCAGTATCCTTGTTCTGCCGTGAAATGAATTTCCATTTACAAAGTAACACTGTTCTTTAACATTTGTCTGTAGCTGGGCAGAAGGTTACTTTTGTATACAAAGTTATCCAGGGGCTTCTGCCTACCCCAAAGCAGAGATACTAAAGAAAACTAAGTCTGAAATATATTGGAGGTAAATAGTTGGTATTGGGACAAATCAATCCAAACATGATTAGCATTCTTTCTGTGCCTCAAGCTCATGTTTCTGCCAGTCACTTTATTGCAGAAAACATCAATAATACTATGACAGTGAAAAGAATGATGACTTGTGCTCCTGTGATTTGTGCTGGGAGAGAGAATCACCTTAGATCTTCTTGAGATGGCAGAGGAGTGTGTCAGGTGTAGTTGTGTAAAATGTTCAGTTCTATAAAATGTGCCATTCTGTGTTGCTTTTACAGTTACTTGAAACTAGATTCACTTCACTTAATGCCTAACCATTTAAAAGTGAGGCATCTAAATATGAGTTAGGCCATCAGAGCTAACGGGTGGCAGACACCTTCACAGGTGGGTCTTTTTAAATAAGATTTCTGGTTTTGTACTTGTTTTGCACATCAACAAGCAAATGCTGTTAGTGACTCCTCCAGGCTGTGCTGCTCAGTGCTGTTGAGCCAGAGTGACACAATCCTGGACTTGTGATAAATGTAGATATTTAAGTATTCCAAGGAGATAGGAATCTCAGCATCTACTACTAAATCAAGTTTTGACAATCAAATAGTTTACTAATTCACATTTTTCTTCCAAGAGAGTGCATGGTGAACATGGAGGATAATAGAGCTTAGAAAGCAGATTTTTAAGGAAAAAAAAAATCATAATGCTCTTGAATATTTGAATTACAGTTCAGGAATTCTGAAATTCTGGTTTTGGCCTGACTCTTTAAAGATGTAGATCATCTGGAGACATCACTTACAAGAATGGGGATGGGAATGAATGCAATTCATCTTGGGTGAGAGAAGCTAAGAAGGTGGCACAGCGTTACGATTTTCTAGTTATGTAAAAGATGTACAAAGAGGAAGGCAATAATCTGTTCCGTGTGTCTTATGTTGGATAGGGCAAGAAGTAACGGCCCTAAGTTACCATGGAAAAATCTTCTGAACTGTAATTACAGCAAAATGCTAGAGTAGGATGTGGATGTTGTGGAATCTGCAGCATCAAGATCTTTAAGAAAAGGTTCAGTAAACCTCACATGAGGGGTGACACAGGTGTAGCAGAGACTGTGTTGAAGCAGGCATAGTCTCTTGTCGTCTGTTCCAGCCCTGTGACTTATGTGAGTAACTTCACTATCTGTGACCAGCTCCCAAGAAGTCAATAGATTTACTTAACCTTTACTGCTGCTGCACGTCTCTGCAAGATCAGAGCCTTTGGTATAACAATTTGTTGATGTGAAATTGGTGAGATCTCAAATATACATGGTGATTTTGAGTGGGCTGAAAACAAGGTAGACAATCTGAATGTGATGTATTGTCACAGCTATTTGTACTGACAGAGAGAAAACAAAATATTGTGAAATTTCTGACACGTATGTCTTACTGGTTTCTCTTATTGTGGAAAGATAATGGTAAAAGGCAAAGCTAATATTTTGTTGCAATTTAATAGTACATGTAGCTTAGTCTCTTCAAACTCTGCTGAGCTTGGTAACCTCTTCTCAAAGTCATAAGGAAGTAATGTTGCTTTTAGTAACTATTATTCATTGTTTGTACAGTATTAGCAGCTAAGGGAACTGGTCATGGATGAGGGTGCATTGTGAGTACAGTATAATCAGAAAAACCTCAGGAGTCCTTGAACTAAATAATATATTATTTAAATACTGACCTATTTGAATATTCTGCACATATTTTGGGAGGAGAGGCTCTTGAAAGCTTTATCCTTAATCATGTAAATACAAAAAAAAAAAGTTATGCATCTTACAGAGTACTGTCACCAAAAGCTTGGTTGACTGAATATACGTTACATGTATAATTAACACACACGCTATTTGTCCTTATATTTGCCCGTGCAAGCTTTGAATCAAGCCTTGGAAATACAAAAATTACACTTTAAATAGAAGTAAAATTATTTCTGTCTGTGAACAACACAGTCACAACTGGCAACGTGTTTTTAAAACTAACTTGGAAAAACTTATTTTGCATGCTATTTTATGCTTATCCCTCAGGGCATTTATTACTGACTTGCAGTACTAATATGTGTATCTTGTCCTTGACATAAAAAACCATATACAACTCAGTGAGCCTTGGCTTTGCCTTGTGGGGTGTACTTTACTTGTCTTATGACTGGGACCTTCTGGGGTCAGTGGCATTTTGCTTGGCCTTAAATTATAAGCACATGGAACTCTACCATTCTCTGCCATTTTTTTGCTATTTACTTGGAAAGTGCTTCAAGAAGGGATTGAAAGGAAAGGGGTAAGTGACTTTAGACCATTTTATCTTTCTCGGGAATACACCCGGGCAGCCTGGCATTGAGAATGTGATTCTTTTTATTTGCATATGGGCATTTCTGAATTAATTTCTAGTGGAGGATACTCACCTTGGTGTAATGTATTCCTCTCCTGCAAAATAAATACTTCATGTAGATCTCAACAAGAAATATTTCCACTGAACAAATAGCAAAATCTGTTAAGGTATCCTTTCTTTAACACTCTTCATTCTGTAAGCTAAATTAAGTATGGGCTGCAGTGGACAACCAGATTAGATTGACAGCAGTGGCTCTGTGGTTCTCATGGAGTTGTTCTTGCTAATCTGGGGATGATGAACTTTTTCTGTGCTACTGGTAGCTCTTTCTGTTTAGATTTGTTACCTTCAGTTCTGTAACCCTTTTAAACAAAGGCTTATGCTATAAATGTAAGAACTGGCTTTTGTTACCACTAGCTGGATTTATCTTTTCTGATGTAAGCTTTTCTCTTGATTGCAGATTAGTATTGTTAACTAAAATAGCAGGGACAGTGGTGGTTTCCTTTGCTGTCTGCTGGCTCCCGTTCTGTACCAACATGGAACAAATCATGCAAGTACTCAGAAGACTCTTTCCCATTGACCGAGGCTTGTTTGAGGCATGCATGTTTTCTTCTCCCCCACCCCGCTGTAAATGTTCTGTATTCTTAGATCCCTTGAGAAACCTTCATTGTGACCTTTAGGGATTTCATGTGGGAGACACACCACAGAACTAGTAATCTGAGATGGCTTCTTCAGCAGTCATTTCTTGCCAGTTATTTAATCCAGTATTTAACCCCAGCTCAGCTGGCATCTTCTAGGATATTATATGAGTAGACAACACTTATCCCATCATCAAACCCATACTTAAATCCATACATTTTTCCATTGAAATAGATTCCATAGTAATTGACAGTGTCAGAAGATGTAACCTTAAAAGTTACCAGCTTCAGTCTCTGTCTGATTCAGCTTGGCTTTTTTCAACAAGATTCATTATTAAAAAAAAAAAAATCAGAATAGTGTTTTGGGTGCAGTCTAAAACTGACTTTTTGACCCACCTTGTATTTTCAGTGCAAGTTTCCATAATATTTTCCAAAAGTTTAGGCTAGTTTTGCTTTTACTTTTCCTCAGGCTATGGCCCTTTTCATGCTGCAAACCCATGCTGAATACTGCAGCCTTAATTCAGTAATGCAATTTACTTGCTTACCTAAGGCGAATGCCAGAGGAGTCTTGCTGATAAAAGAAGGGGTACTTGTTTCCTAAGTAACAGTGAGTTGCTGCTGCTGTTTTGCCTAATTAGGGCATGAGTCTTTAATATTAGACTTTTAAAAGCAGATTCTCAACTTCCAAGTTTAACCAATAAAACAAAGCATTGAATTTCCACATTTTGATGTCACAGGGATTTAAGCAAATGCTTAAATGCTATTTTCTTTTAATCTTCTTTAGAAATAAATAATAGCACAACAGGCACTTTTCTTCAAAAGTTAATGCTGATGTACCAAAGGCAGCATTTTATTTAGGCAGTGGTACAAAGCATTCTCGGTGTATTCTCTGCTAGTTTATTAAAAAAAAAACCCAACACCCAAACAACTCCTCCACAAAAGACTTCTCCACCTGCCCCCCAAAAAACCCAATGACCTTATTCCTTGGAAATTATCTGGAATTTATAAATGAATAGTTTTGGCCACCATGCTTTTTATTCAGTACCAAGTTTAAAAATAAAATCTGTAAATGACAATAACCAATGAGCCTGAAAGAGCCTAAGGATTTTAGTCTAATATTAGCCCAAATATTTTCTGAGTTGATCAGGGGAGTGACTTGCTGGATGCTAATCTAGATAAAATGAGAAATTGTCCACGTAAGCAATGCACAGTAAATTTATACTGGGGTGCTTGTAACAGGTTCTTTGAATTGGTTCCCATTTACAGAAGCAGTAACAAATGCTGATGGTTGTAAAATCACATGGGCTATTAAGTAGGTGTCCTGTGTGTTTGCTGGTGCTGCCAAACCCTCTGTTCACTTGTAATCCTCAGCAGATTTGAAGTGCATATTCTGTATTGCTAGTGAGCATATGAGGAAGATGGCTCAGTTGTTGGTGCTAGTAGCTTTCTTGCTGTTATGTCTACACAGCTGTGATTCAAGCAGCTGTTTAGGGATGAGTTTCATGAGCATGATAGCTGTAGTTACAAATTTAATTTTGAAAGTGATCCTAGCACAACTGCTAATGTCTTTAGACTTCTTGATTTATTAGAGGTTAACTCTGTCACTGCTAGCAAGCAGTAAGCACAGCTAGATACATTCAGGTATGTAATGAAATGTGACAGTATACGGAATGTCTTCACATTTGAAAAAAGATTCATATATGCCAGTGTTTAGTCAGGGACAGATAGTTTCAGAGCCTTATTTTCACAAAATGTATGATCTCGTGAGTGAAGAAGTAGTCTCTTGTGCTGAAGAACTATTTCTCAGTTATTTTAGAACATGCTTTAATTGAGTCTCTTGAAACTTTCAATTTTTGAAGATCAGAGTAATTTAAAGTGTATCGAAGAATATGATGTATATCTGCAAGTGTCTTCTTGCAGTATCATGGTGAAAACCCAACAATCCCCCACCACCCAAGCCCCATTGTTGTCACAAACATAAGTTTAAATGAATGTAATTATCAAATTACTTTTTTTTTTTCCTCCTTCCAGGACAAAGTAGCCAATATTTGGTGCAGTCTAAGTGTCCTTATAAAGATAAAGAATATAGTATCACCTCAAACTCAACTAAAACTCAGGTAAAACATAACTGAAGTGCTTTAGGTAGTTTATCTGCATTATTTTTTTTGCAAAATGAGTAATTTTTGTCAAAGAATTATGAGAAGTGGTGTTTAAAAACTTGAAAAAAAGGTCGTCTTTCTTATATTGTACTTTTCTCCCAAGTGATAAAGGTTTCCCCAAATACCATTAGGAATATTTATGACTGAAAAATTTTCTGCTTGTTTATATAGTGATGTAAGCTACTTGGTTGGTTAAAACTATGTTAAAATCTGCATGCTTTCCTCTTCAAAGAAGTACCTCTTAGAAGTTGGAGTTCACAGTTCTGCTTTTTGACTAAGTGAAGAACTGAAATCTAGGTCTACAGAATCTGAAATATTAATAGAAATGCATCATTCCTTTTTCAGAAGCACTTATGTCAGTGAAGATCGTTCAGTGCTCTTCTCTTGTGATTGAGTCTCCTTGAGTGATTTTGTACTTCTGAAAATTACAGTTGAATTCCTAACTTGTGTAGTTTTCACAAGCAATTATATGATATCACAGATGCAGTTACTCATGTATTAAAACTGTTTTTCTTACAAAATTCTTTAGTTTTGCTGTAACATTCCTGAGCCTGCTTCCTACTTGTATAAAATTAACTGTCCAGCCTTCTCTCCGAGGATTTAAATTTGCTTTGGTAAGTGTATGTTTTTAACTGCTTCTTGTTTTATGTCCACCAGTGAGCACTGGTGTGTGGCCAGCAGTTCTACTTACAGTTGCTGCAATGCGCAGCAGTGTGTGTACTGTAAAATGCCACCTTGTTTCTGCTGAAGAGATTGGTTAAAAAGTGTTTTGCTATCACATGCCTAGGGAAGTCTGACGTGTCTTTTAAATCCAGACTTTTTCCCTTAGCCTCAATTCTTTATTTAATGCTGTATTTTTATTACCATCCTCTGAAGAGTCTTTAGAAGATTCCATACACATTAAAGTATCACGCAGAGTTAGAATTTCTCCTCTTCTTGTTTAGGTTCCAAAGTGTTAGTTTTTCTTACTGCATTGGCTGCAAAATTCAGTAAAAATGTCCCGAGATGGACATTGGAAGCTCATTAGCAGTTGAAAAGAAAATGATGCTATTTTCCCAAATGTTTGTTTTTTCTTAGTCATATTATTGAATTTAAGCACAGTAACATGACTTACATGCAAAAATCAGTTTTTCTTGAAATCAAAATTATATGGAGCTGGTCCTAAGGTTTCAAGAGTTACAAGATAATTTCTATTTTTAATTGTATGTTTGAGAGTTTATCACAACATTGCCTAAAACTAACATTTATCCTAAGAATTGGTTTATGTTTTACAGTGTGTTTTTATTTGGTAGGAAAAAAAGGCAGTTTGTTTAATTTGCTGTACTGGCTGTTCATGATGATGAGCAGAATTTTATATGAAAAACACGGGTAGTTCTCACCATGATTGAACTTTGCTAGTGCTTTTGTATGTGATTATTGTGTTTACTTGGTGCAGATACTCTTGTCAGTAAAGCTAAGCAAGTGAGGGCTCTTCACATGAAGTGCTTTCTGAGAATTCTGGGTAAACTTTCAAACAATGTATCTTTTAGTATGTATAGGTGGTTACAGAAGCAGCTCTGTGTACTTGTGAATTGCACTGGAGTAAATGTGGCAGTTAATTAGAAAAAACAGATCATTTAGCTCATAAATTAATGTAAAGTCTATGGCAGCAGAGAAACTAAAACAGTGCTTTGCATTGCAGTCACATATAATAATAGATCTCTGATTTGCTTTTCTAAGGTTAGTTGTGCATTGTCATTTTTCCTGTTCTCCTTTCAAGTACATGAAAAATCTATTCTTCTAGTGTCAGTGTAAGTAAATTATTTTTCTGTGGATGTATTTTGATCTTCTTTTCCTGATTGTGTTTTTGCATGCTGCTTTCTCGCTTACAAATGTATCTGATGTTAAAAACTCTACACATTTGCTTTTTTGAATAACTTGTAAATGAAAACATACAGAGACCAGCCATACTGGTCTCCCCTGCTTCATTTGTCTCTCTGGGCCAGTGTTCTGACTGCATTTCCTGGAGTACGGTGTGGCACAGAGCATAGCTGTTTGCCCAAGGATAGACTGGCTGTGGGGTTGGTTAAAGTGGTGCTGCTGTAGACAGCAGAGACATGTACTTAGCTGCCCAGCAAGGCTGGAGCGTGGTTGCAAGTTGAACTGGGTGATCAATACCTCACTAAAGATGATGGTAAAGGAGCCCTCTCTCCCTTTGTCACTAAGGTATGTTTTTCCCATCGACTGCCCCAAAGGACGTGAGGGCAGCAGGGACAGTCAGCAGCTCTGCTCTTTTGCGTGGATGTCCTACACGTACCTGAAAGTAATGTTTGATAAAGGAAGATTTGGAGCGGCAGCCCTCTTAACACTTCTTGTTCATGCCTGCCAGGAAGGCTAAACTAGTGGTCAGAGAACTCACGTTGTCTCTGTAGGCAGTTGTCTAGAAGTTGCAGTGCAGGTGCTCCTCAAAGCCAAGAAGCAGCCTTGCATAGAGCTGGGTGGCTGTGCGTGCCCATGGTACGTGCTGTAAGGGTTCTGCTGAGCGACTCTCTGGCTGCAGACACCCACGCAGGGCAGAGTATTTGCACGTTGGGGTTCAGTGGGGCGCAGGGGGAGCAGAGTGCCCCAGCAGAGGATGCAGTGCTTTGGGCACTGCCTGTTCCTGGATTTTCTGAGCCTGTGCCAGTGGGGAGTAGGGCTTTGCCCTACCTCCCAGAGGAGTGGGAGTGCAGCATCCATATGAGAGGTTGAGGATGAAGGGCTGTCACTTCAGTGTTTGCACATCTGTTTTTCCTCTTTTCATTCTAGCCCAGTCTGCTTAATCATAAATGAAATCCCTTTTATGGCTACGTGGTTTTTACTTGTATCAACTTTCAGGTGAGTTGGACACTATTAACATTATTTTAAAACTGCGTTCTTCCCCGATTCTAGGAAGTATAAATGTATTTTTTTGTCTTCTTTTTACATTCTTTGAAATATAACTTGGCATGTGCACTCACTTATGCGGGTAATTCTATTTTAACAGTATGTTGCCTCTTCTACTGAAAGATGGCCTGCTGTTGGCCTATACTGTGACAATGCTGGCATTCCTGTCAGTCTGTGTGTCTTCCTTTTCCATATTTGAGAAGACTTCGGCAGAGGACCTGCAGCTGAAACCATTCTCCCTTTCCCTGAAGGGATATGTTTCTTGGTTTAAGTCATTTCCCAAGATTGTCAGGAGCCTGGTAAGCAATTTTAATTCCTATAACTCTTACTTGCAGCTCTTCATGGTACAGAAGTACTTGCATAAACCAGTTTTATGTCCATAACTGTGCATAAAGCCCCAAACAGGGAAAGCCACACTATGTCAGTGTAGAAGTGTGCTATAATTTTTTTCTGCAATGTCATCTATGTATAGATTGAAGAATACAGAGTACCCAAGTAACAACAGTTACAGCTTACTTGTTTGAGGTGTTAAATCACCATGAGGTAATATATCATTCCTTATCTTACAGTTTCTTCTTTCTGTAACCCTGATGGGCATCCTGTCTCTAATGAGTGCTGCAGTGCATCCTCCACAGAGGTTACCCGATTTATTCCCTGTATATGTGTCTGTTATTTCTTGCTTACACTTTTTATTATTTTTGGTGTATTTTAATGTTGTTATACTCTGGGACTCAAAGAATAGTAGAAGTCAGAAGAAAATCAGTTAATCAACCCATGAAGATCAAGGACTAAACTGTGAAAGGACAGAACATTTTCAGTGAACGGTGTCTGGCATTGCAGGTGACCTGTTTGTGATGTAATACAATTCCTGTAACCTAATGAAAATCAGGAAATACATTATGCATATTTAAACACAAAATAATTAGACTGTTTTAAAGCAGAAGTATTTTGAAGAGCACTTGGAAATGTGATTTGGTGTGTTTTCTTCAGAAGTGTAATACTTTTGTTACCATTTGTAAACTTGAAATAATAAAGGACCAAATTTTGAATTAATGCTAAAATACCCCAGCTGTATTAGCAAAACAGCAAACTGTTTTGTTAGCATTAAGTTTACATGTTTCCCAGTGTAGAAAGCATAAGCAAGTGAAGTAGTGCAGGTGAAGCAGAAACTCTTGACTGGTAGCTCTTGTCTTGCTGAACTGTTTTAGGACATAAACTCGCTTGTGTAGTCAGTCACTGTCCTCCATCGTTGTTTCATATAAACACACTGCAGTTCATCCAGGTGGTTGCCTGAGGCTGTGTATCCCCATGAAGCACTCCCTGGATGCTGTCATCTAAGCAGGGCACTTGCTTCTTGAGCTGATATTGTGAGGGGAAAAAACTCAGCCTTCCAGCAGCATCACTGCCTTGAGACCCATGTGCTCAGCCACAAGATGGACCCATGTTCTGTAGCACATCAGGACAGCAGTTCTGTAGCAGCTTCAGTTCACACACAGGCTTTTGGTTTCCTTGTATTATGTGTTATTTTCCACAAAACCAATACTTTCAGAATGCTGAAGAATAGCATAAGCCACAGAGACGCACCCAAGTTAGTGCTGGGCAGAGAAGTAAAGGTTTGGAACGGGGAAGGTCTCGTATGCACAGCAGGTTGGAGTACGTTCCTTCCTTGGCTGTAGGTCAGCACATATGATTTGGTTTTAACACTGTTGTAGTCTTCTGACTCTCAACAACTGTTTCTAATGGTATTGAAAAGCCAAAAGACCTTAGTTCTGCTGAAATAAAAGCTGAGGTACTGCAGTGCAGTTTGAAAGCAGGTATGGGGCTCTTCAGGAAAAAACCACCAGAGCAAACAAACAAACAAAAAAACAGAGTAAAAACCACCCCTTATTGCATAGTAATTTGCAGATGTAAACTGAACTAAACGCTGCAATTTCTCCCTCTGCACAGTACAGCCTCCAATGCCAATAGTTCAGAGTATACAAATTGATTGAATAAATTATATGTAACAAAGCATGCAGTAAGAAAATAAATCACAATGCAATTCATGGTAGTATAGTTTAATTAGGAGTCAGTCTATCCTTTTTCTTCATCCTGCTCTGACACTATATATATATATATATATATATATAAAAGCAAACCCATCCTTGTTTAAAGGCTTCTCCCCTGACCTCACTGCGCTCTATCACATACCAGCCTGTCATTGACATTAGCACATTCTGGGGCTGTCTCTGCATTGGTTGTGAGTATGTGAATCAGCTGTTCTGGGAACTTCCAACTGTGTCAGTTATGAATACTGTAAATGAAGTGTCTACAAGCTGAATGTATTCAGTTTTTCCAGCTTTATGTGTTGTGGAAAAAGTAATTGCAGCCAACATTATACCTATGGCAGCTAAGACAAAATAAAAAAAGGTGCTTTTGAAGTAGTAATTGTAACGTTACTGGGGGTGAATACAGTTCAGCAATTTACCTAAACTGTAACAGTTCACTATAAAGCAACAAAACTTAAAATATTTTCACAATTTAGAATTTTTCTGAGGGTGTGACTCTAATTGTGGAGTGCAAGAGCTCTGCCCACAGCATGGCCTTTCTTTTCAGAAGTGTAGGGCAAGTGGCATTGATGTGTATCAGGACATCTAAATAGGAATCTTTGTTTCCAGAGGCTGTGAAAGCTGAAAACCACAGCATTCCCTCCAGTCACAGCTGGGTGAAAGACTGCCAAACACTCTGGCAGCTTGAAGAACATCTTCTTCCAATGAAATAATGTGTGAAATGGCAAATTAAGATGGAAGGAAGCAGAACGACTTCAGGTTCTAGTTAGCCTGGTCTCTTGTGTTCATCATGGGATGCTGGTGCAATCCTTTCCCCCGTATAAAAACATTAGTTTTGAGTGTATCTCTTTTCTTTGTCCTTGAGATGGCCTCCAGGGGTGATAAAGTGAGAGTCATATGATCCACCTTGTGTGGAACTGGAAATGGTTCTTAACAGACCCAGCTGTTTCTGAAAGGCAGAAGCCTAGTACAGCAAGAGGTCAAAGAAACAGTAACTGCTTAAATAGCTAAGGCATGCATGGGGAGTATTTGCAGCAGAATCTTAGTATATAACTTCGTATTTCCCTAAAAAATGATTCAATAGCGAATTTCATGGCATTTAATAATTGCCATGGTGTAAGTTACTGCTCTAACTTTTTGTCAATTATCACCTTCACTGTTATTTTCTGTAAAAGTTTTATTTTGTTCTTCTAAGACTACACAGAACAGCTTGGTTTAGACTGGCATACAATTAATTTATAGACTCTTTTCAGATCAATAATTATTTAATTTCCAGCTACAGTGGTTACAATCAGGTTATATAAACTATTGCTGCTTCAGGCTAACCTGCCATTATCATACAAAGCAATCAGCTGGTGAATCTTGTACATTGAACAAAAGCCAACAGCATAGAAAGCTTAAACAAAAATGGTGTAGAAGGTAAACACAGCAACTGGCACAATTCCCTTCACCCAATTACTAACATTTTTTTCCAGTCAGACTGCACAGTGCAAAAACATTTTTATTAATTAAAAACTCCCAAAGCTCAAGTGCATACATGTTTAACCACAAACTGGAGCACATTTATCATTTTGGTTCTTGGCATTTTAGTTGTAAAAATCAGTTCATCTGTTTGAGCAGCAGTACCTTGCAGTGGTAGAAAGGACATTCAATTGTGTGCATTTATGTTGAACTTCCTGAAAGAAAATTACAAATCATTCTACTATGCTCTTTCAATGTGAGAGAGGCTGCACCTTACACAACACTTTGAGACGCAGGGCATTCATGAGGTTGGAGAGAGGGTTTTGAGGATAATGAAAAAGAGAAGAAACTGTTTTATAACAATTCCTCCCCATAGATCATTAAATAGCAAAGTGAAACTGAAGTGTTGACCTAAAAAGCAAATGTTATTAGAGCCATGTGTTTAAACACAGGGCACTTGAAGCCAATATCTTTAGATAGCGTGTCTTGGGTGACTTCCGAGAAAACATCTTTGCAGATGACAAATATGTCCCGAACTGTGGCAGCAACAGACAGGGAAATTGCTATTTGTAAACCACTTAAACATATTCAGCACTCAGATAATTCTTTGCACAATAGAACTTCCTCTATCTTTTGACCCCAGTTATCCTTAGAAAAAGTTGTAAATTTTAAGGCAGGCTGTTGCAAAACTAGATGAATTAATTTAAATAATGTTTTGCTAGCTTTTGGGGGATGATGAATTGATTAAATCATGAGCTTGTGCACACACACCCCTGCCCCACCCTGGCAGGAAGCAACCGTTTCCCACTGGAGGCCTGGCAGTCAAAGTTCATCTTTTAAGATGGTTTCTTCTCACCTAGTTCTTGGAGAGATGGTTAGAGTGGTGAGTTTGGTTTTTGTTTTGAAAAAAACAAGGCAGCATAATTATCTATTTGCAGTAAGAACATATAGAAAATATAGTTTATTTTCCATGCAGCAGCAAACCTAAATCAGCATTTTGTACACATGCTTGCATAAAACAACCATGATGTATTATTTACATTGAGATTATCTGGTTGTGCACATTGTTAAGTTTAAATAGATGCCAGAAATTTTATCTAGATATGCACCTGCCTAGCGCAATGAGCAATCCCAAACTGGTATTTGCTGGGGAGATAGGTTTACAGTCATTTCTTCTCTCCTTTTAAGTACAGTCAAGCAGATGTAGAACTTTGGGTTGCTGTGGAATGCATTTTTCACATAATGCCTGTGTGGAGATAAGGAATGACTAAAATAAATAGCAATTAGACAACAGCAACATCATTCATATGATCTGTTCAGAATTATGTCTGTCCTACGTCCACTACTAGACTCAGTGCATAAAAAAAAATACAGATGTATGTACATCCTAAGGCAATGCAGAGCAACAGGCAGTCTCCTTTGAACTGCAGTAACATTTTAAGATCTCTTAAGGAAATGCTGTAGGTTTTATCTGTAGAAAAAGTTGAGATATAATTGCTAAAAGATCATTTAGTTGTCACAACTATATATTTTTTTAAAACAATAAGAAAGCAAAGGGCTTTACAGTGTTGGTTGCACTTGGGAAAGGATAGAGAGGACAAGAAAAATAAATGTGTCTTTTTGGACATAAGGTGCAAAACCAATATTACTGACTAGACAATACTATCCATGGACATAAACTAATAGTAGAGACATGAGTGCTCTCTGAGCTGACTTCAGATTGAAGCCTTGGAGTTGTCAACATGAGTTTACTTCAAGTTAATAAGCCAGTGTAAGAATTAAACTGGTTATTGTACCATAAAATGGGCACTATCTGCATTCTGTAGGAGTCAGAAATTATGCTGAATGGAGAAAATGAGCTGCTAAACAGTATCATAACTGCTCTCCTGCACCGGTTTCCGTCTCTTGATTACTCTGCCTTTGGTGCAGTAGCTGGTTTGGAAGGAGTAAGGAGACGAAAGAGTCTCTGGCATAAGCAGCTAGTAAGTATTAGGGTAATATTTGCTTGTGGACAAGTAGGGTTTTAAAGCTTTTTTTTTTTTTTGCTACTTGTGATTACAAAATAAAATTTAACCTTCACTGAGAAGTAAAATGCATGTGTCTGAGCTCACTCCTGCACTAACTAACTCAGTTATACACCTTGTAAAACCTGTAGATCTACTTTTCCATATTCCTCAATTACAAGAATTAGAATACTTTAACTTTCTAAAGGGAATTGATATAATCTGTAGATTTGTTATCTTCAGAGACTTCTTTGTCTCATGAGACTTTATGAAACATATAAGCAATCACTTTTCTCATGCACAGGTAATACATGATGATAAACAAGGTCCATCACTAACTGGGCTTTTCCTTACAACACTGGAACAAAGAGGAGAGAGGAATTTAAAAAAAAAAAAAAAGTAAAACACATCTTTAGGTGTCTGTTAGTATATTGCTTTATGCTTTCTGCTCTGGGAGTGCTAAGAAAGGTTGATGTGGTGGATTTATCAGCAGCAAGCCCAACCTGAGGTGCACATGCAGCAATGGAACAGGATGGTGAGCTGTTGCTGGGGAAGGGGGTGGTTGGAAGTGGGCAGCTGCTGCTGCTGCTGCTGTTGCTGCTGTTTCACCCGGACCATCTGCCCTGCAGCCCACACTCCTCTCTTGGAAAAGAGCACTGCTTGGAGGCCCTTGGCTGGCTGAGTTGTTCTGGCTGCTGGGAGTGAGCTGAGGTGTCTACCTGTGCATTAACACCACAGTGAAGAAGGGCAGCGACTTTGCAGGAAAGCAAAGCCAGAGCCCAGGCAGTGAAGTACCCCTGCCATCAACAACATAGCAGGGCTGCAGTAGGCAGCCTCCTAATGAATTCCAGGGCATTGGTCATAGTGTTTAAGGAGGTTTAACCTGAAGTACACAAGTTTTCTTGCTTTTGCTACATGTATTACCACTGAATTACCATTCTTGAAAAATCATCCAGTTAGCATTTCTCCTTGTCAACACTGTCAGTTTCTAACTATCTGGTGTTTTAGAGTGGGACAGAGTTTCTACAGATTCAACATGTCATTTTGCTTAACATACCACTAACCAGAAATACTACGTGCAGAGTAACAATTGTTTTCTCATCAAGCCATTACAAGCTCAATTGACTGCAGGCCTACATATTGGATCACTCTGCAAATGTTTTAAAATTAAGTACCTCAGTCTTTACAATTATATTACCTGGACGTGGCAGCTGGGGAAGGCCCAGAGCAGACCAAGGTGCTGCTTACCTCAGTCAAAGAGCGACTTTAGGAACATAGAGCTACTGGCAGGCTGATTGTACTCTGTGGAAGAGGAAGATTAGTTTTGATAAACAGAACAATGGTATTATTACAGAATTTGTGAAAGTCCCTGCACAAATACGAGTTAAACATGTTACTGCAGTAGTTCACAGAACCCCTTTTACTTCATAGAGTTACTGTGTCTCAACAGTCATTTAGGAGACTGTCTTAATTACCTGTGAGTGTGTGCACATACACTACATCATTACCAATGATGACAAAGCAGAACAGAACATGTTACTAGTATTAGAAGCTGGTCCTTTGGTTTTTGCTATTAATAATAAAAGAATAAATAAAAATCCATAAAGACCGTAGCAGTAGATTCAGCAGAATTCAATCAAGGATTGTATGAGAGGAGCAACCATCCCTTGAGTCCTCCGAGGGGATGGCAAAAAGAGAGGCAACCATACCTGAGCCCCAGCAGGGTCAGGGTGAAGAGTGGAGCAGACGGCCGAAAGAAGTAGAGGAAAAGTGTGCAGGGATAGAAAGGAACTAAGGGAATGAGAACATACAGGGAAAGGGTCAGGAAGCAGAGGCATCTGAGTGCCAAGATTGCCACATGGCTTTCTACAGCAGATGATCAGCTCTGGTCTCGGTACACTTAGTGTCTGGTGATGGTTCTTACTGCATTTTGATTCCACCACCACAAAGGGGCAAAGAGAGAATTCAGCATTATTCACTCTGTATTAAACATACTGAGAACAACAAACAGGTACGTACAGCGGTTTATAGCTAAAAAGACTCCTACTGTGAAGAAAGGGGCTGCATATAAACCTAGACGGAGAGAGGCATCAAAGCCACCAAAGACATGTGTGGTGGTGGGGAAGATTCTCCTCAGTTCTCATCTGGCATGCTCTCATTCCTTAGGTGTCACGTGCTTCCTGTACGTGATGTGACGCAGAAAACCTGCCTGTGGATCTGACACGAAGTGCCAGGGTCGTTACCTGGAGCTGACCCCAGACCAAGCCAGAAATTCTGTCTTAAGCTAGGTCTTGTAAGGTTACTCCATAAAAAAGGCAACCAATTCAACTTTGCCTCAGGTACAACTTTTTCAGCCTTATACGTAATTAACACCATTTGTTTACACAAATTATCATCAAAGATACCACTATTGCTTAAAATAGGAAACTGTCCAGTCTTGTATGACAAGTAACAGAAAAAGAGAGAGATTTAACTACAAGTTGGTTTCTTTGTACTAAATGCAACTTTTTAATTCAGTCTTTGTGAACTCCTTAATCACTGATTGCGGCATTCTGACTATGCAGTTCTTAAAGAACCCATACATGCCAAAGCAGCCATGCCAAGATCTGTATTTCACTCTTGAGAAGCTGTCTTAAAAATGTAAACTGCCCAGATTCATATAAAACATCGTTAACTCAGCTTTCTTTCCAAATATATACCATGACAGCATATTCTGACAAAACAGCCCTATTTATAGTAATATTTATACAGTTGATGTTAAGATTTAGATATTCAAATAATCAAATATGATTTACTATTCTCATGCTCCACAACCTTACAATGCTTGTTGTAGCACTTCAAGCTTTTTTTTGTTTGTTTTGTTTGTTTTTTTCTTTTTAGATTTTTGTGAGGTTTTTGGTATGTGAGCTAATGAAGATAATGGGTTGCTCTTAAAAAAACCAACAAAGCCCTAACAACCCTTCTCGCTCTTGATATTTTTATATGCAGAACCCCTAAGTTAAACTACATAAAGGCAAAGAGAACATCAACAAAACCTCTGTATGAAAGTCTGTTGTGACCAGAGCAGCTATGAAAGGAAGGGATCTGTGGAGGTGACCAGAAAGATGTTTGGGCTGCAGCTGACTGAGGCACAAGCACTAGCTGGTGCAGGACCAGGCTGCCCTTGCATCTCTCCTCATCAGCTCAACGTTTTAGGGTTGCGTAGGATAAGGTAGCAGCTGGAGAGTCACCAGAAACCTCACCCCTGCGTGGGTGGGTTGGTAGAAGTCTTGCTGCCCTCTGCTGTGGTGTCTCTTGTCCCCAGCCCACAAAAGCATTAAAAGGGCAGAATCTTCCCAAGTTTCTTTTCCCCTCCTACTTTCACTGCCATTCTTTCCCAAGTTTGACTGCTCTAAAACATTTACAGTTCTAAAAAGCAGAGAGGAAAAAAAATGTTCACCTGTCAGGTGATATAAAACCAATCTTGTACTAAATGTGCCAGAATAATTTTTCTCCACCTCAACCACAGTTAAAACCTTCAGTCTATTCATTACTGTCTTTTTATAGTATTTTTATTTAATAAAACCTATTAAGACTACCATACAAATCTCTTTACTTATGCTTTTATCTTTTAACTGATCAATTTTTATATTGCTGACATCCCTTCTTCACCATTTGCTCATTTAAAAATTCATAGTGTATGAGCTATGTCTCTGGAGAAAATGTCTATAAAATTTGTTACAGCTGGCAAATGTGTATGAGTCAGTGATAGCACATGACTAAATGCTTCACAGAAAATAAAATTTGTTTCTGTAGTAAGCAGAACTGTTTAAATGTTATTTATTTTTATGTTTCAAAGAAAATATATTGTGAAGTGCTGCATTGATTTAATACGCAACAATGTCTGTGTACACGCTGTACAAGGAAAATTTATGAAACCTTTGCACAACTCCTTTAATTGAATTTTCCAAATCTCTCACCACACACAAATAATCAATATCTTCTGCAGAGAAAACCAGTCAGAATTATTACAGTCTTTCTTTTCAATTTTGTTGTCATCAGCACATACAAGGCACCTGGATATTTGTAATGTCTGGATAGCAAGTTATTTACACCTCTTAAACATATAATTGCTACTAAGTGAGTCCAAACTAATGTTTCTTTTCTTTTTTATTTAAAATAATTATATTCATGGGAGAAAGCAGCATTTATTCTCATGTAGGAGTTGCTACATGTAGCTGTTGAAAGAACTGCAATTCTTTTTAATTTTTCATTAAGCTTAATACTCCAAAGTCTAGATCTACTGGAATTAAAAATTAATAGCTATTGCATCTGTAAAAAGGTACATAGGAAAATGGAGTGTAAACACAAGTGTGAAATTCATGAATAAATGTGGCTGACACCTAAATATAAAATGCAGGTTGACAGTTCTATATGTATATATGTCTGAAGCCTATAGTCATATGTCTCGTGCATTTCTGTATCTGCCACAAAAGTTAATAGCTTAATATTTCATCTACATAGCAGAGGATGTTAAATCATTGGAGAGGTTTGTAATTTGCCCCCTTCCTTCCATCCAAAAAGCTTATCATGCCGGTGACCTCAGACCCAGACACTTCTCAAATCTCAGGTTGTATTTTAAAATATGCACTCTTAAGGTGCAGGGACAATCCAACAGACCCAGAACCTGTTGGGAAAGAACGCAGCATTTGGGGGTCAAACAGAAACCTGTTACCCAGCTCCTTTACCTTTCAGTAGCATTCTTTCAGTAGTCAAGATTACTCACTTGTCCTAGTAAAATAGCTTAGCATTGCAGTTTTTGGGTACCAGGCTAAGCGATTTTTGTTACCTCTTCTAGACTGTAAAGGACTTTGCATGGTTACAGACTAAAAATAGACCTGCTTGCACAGGATGAGAGAAGATGTACAGTCAAATGTAGCCTAAGCAACAGCAGCTTTTAATCCACACAATACAAATTAGAATACAACACAGTCCTCCTCTAGGGGCACTTTGGGGCAATCTCACAATGAGTTTTGATTGTAAATGCAGGAGGGCAGAACAATTTCTCTAGGTCTCTGCATGGGGACATTCAAAATAACTTAGGAGTAAACAAAACTAGTGAGTTGCAGTAAGTCCATGTGTGCACACACACACTCACATGTTCAGTACTGAAGTAGTCTTAATGCAGTTTTGCTTAATGCAGTCCCATTTACAAGTGTTCACACTGAGGCATAACTTAAAAACATAACTGAGATTCATTTCTCCCCGTGTCTAACAGAAAAGCCTTATGTGGAGAAATACAGACAGATCTTCCACATGGAAGAGTAGATAGACAAGGCCACATTCCCTCCAACATCACATAAACAAGTTACGCCTTCTTGAAATTGTCTCATGAATGACATAGAACGTAACACTCACAAGGTACAGTCATTTCCATCGGCTGGTTTCAGCTCCAGGGAATCATCTACTAGTTGGGAATGAGGGCAGTGCCTCTGTCCAATCTTTCTCTTTAATCTCTGCCATTCACCTGCACCTCAAGGGCCTAAGTTGTGCCAGTCACAGTGACTGCTCTTCTAGAGGAAATCCAGCAAAGTGCTGCCAGGCTGCAGCCCCTTTGTGCCACCTCTGGCCACAAGAACATTCTTGGCCCAAGGGTTCTCTGTCCTGTGCTGAAGGCAGGTATGTACTCCATACTGCAGCTGCATTACAGATCTGGTCTGTGTAAGCATCAGCTCTGGCCTACACAGCCTTGGTCACACAGGCTTTAGAGCATATTTTCAACCCTTCAGAATATATTAATTCTCAATTCAATTTCTGTCTTGGTTTCACAGCCTTTCTGAATAGGCCAAGAGGGCAATTCATATCTTGGCTGGACGCAGAACTTAAGTGAAAGGGTACCGATGACCATCACCTCTCTTCCAAATGCTATGCAGGGACATTAACTCAGAGCAGACATTTCTGATGTGTGGCAAAACACCAAACCTGGCTGTTAGTGTTAAGAACTGAAGTAAGCATATTGTTTGCAAACATAAGCTCTAAGCCTTCATCTAATAATAATCTATTTGAAAAGAAGTCCTTCAGCGTCATCTTTGTTGCTTTCAGAGATGATGTACACCACAAAAAAGCTGCTAGAGAGATCTTGTAAAACTTTTGCTGGAAAGAAGCCTAGGATTTAACTGAAATGACCTTGGTAGCACTAAGGAACTGCTGTTTGTGTCAGCATTAGCAGCTTTTTTCAGATTAAAAACATGGAAGAAGCGAACTTCAGAAAAGCCTCTGTGACAAATGCCTAGAAGTAGGACTTGCTCAAATCACAGCATATGGTTCATTCTTACCATCAGCTCATGTACCAATCCCTAAGGAAGAGGTCTACAGATTTGTTAGATAAAAAGGCCTTTCCCAATACCTAGGTCCAACCCCTGTATCCACCTCATCACTTCACTGATCAGTGAGTATTTGTTGTAAGCAAAGACAATCATGATATTTGTTCCATTTGCTCTCAAGGAATGGGAACTCTGGAAAGAAACTCAGTTTCTGAATAAATTTACTTGTGAATTCATTCAGTTCACTTAATAAATTTCTGCTTAGCCAATTCATGAGACTTGCTTTGCCCAGAAAAGAGATCACGACATTTCTTCCCTGCAAGTGAATACAAAGTTGGGCTGAGAAAATAAAAAAGATTTTTTTTTTAGGTTAGGGTTTTTACAGTCAGAAAAATCCACAGATACGTTCTTGAAAATATACATCTGAAGTCTAATTTATTCCCCTTTTCCCCAGAAGATCCCAAAGGAGGAGGAAAGGTAGGTGGAATATTGTATTCTTCCCATTTTATCTGTTTTGAGAAGGAACTCTGCTTATTAAGGAGGCATCTATATTTTGCAGTGTTTCTGAACGGGATTTTATGTTTTGCCATCTATACAGTCTTCAAAAAACTGGATTGGCGAGTGGGAACTCAGTATTACTTTGTCCCTAATCTCTCCAGCTTTGCTTTCATTAGTAATTTAAAGTGGCATTAAATGAAAATCCACCTAGTTAACCCTGATCTAGTCTTACAGAAAGCCACCACTACTGTTGCAGAGTACAAACTTCAGTCACTTGTATTAAAAACAATATTAGGAATTAGGAAAATTAGGAATGTTTGGAACTAAACTTAACAGGGGTGATCATATTTGCCCATGGGCTTGGCAGGATGAACAACACACAGAAAAGAAAGTATTTTTTATTTCATTACAAGATACAGTCTGAAAATAGTTTTCCTTAACACTGCAAGTATTTGATCTTCTATAACACTCTCTTGTTTCTTACTTGGACAGCAGATGGAATCACGGACATGATTTATGTCAGTGTTTTTCTTTTTGGGAAGCAAAGTATTAGTATAATTTATAATAGCCAGCTTAAGTAGCCTTCCTGATTAGAATGTTATCTTCATGAACTCTGAACCTAGTAAATTTTCCTTTAAAATATGCATATCGCAACCTACACATTTATTCTCGACACACACAAAGCATGTTTTGGACTGCAACATACTGACTAGATTTCATCTCTTGGCAGTTGCATTACTGTTTGCTTACATTCTATTAAAAAACATTTTGTTTACTGTAAATGCTAGTCATGGACAAACAATGATGCCATTTTTTATGCTGGTCTCACAAAATGATATACTAAGTTCTACATAATGCTGCCCATTGAGCAAGGAATGTTTTGTATTAAGTTGTTTTAAGTAGAGGTTGTTTATGTAAAGTAAATAAATTTCATGCCTCACCATGTGATGATAATGTGACATTCCATCTGTATCAAGCCACAGAACAGTCATAAGTTTTAAGACCTGAGCATAACTAATTAAAAATAATTATGAAAAACCACATCCAAAACTAAAAGGCAAAGTAAAACATCTCCAAATGCTTTTCTTTTATCACATACTTCCTTCCCTCTCCTACTACTGTGTTTTCAAGACTGCAGCATTCAATTTATTCTTTATTAAAGCAAAACTGATGTCGAAACTTCATCAAAATTGGTCAACTTAAACTCATAATCCTATTTTCCATCCTACTTCACAAAATATCTCAATTTTAATCTAGCAAGACTGGATATATGTTTAGCATTATGGGCTAGTTTCTAGAGCCAAGATGGAACTATAAATGTATATCCTGGTGACCATTAAAAAGCAGTACACAAGGGAAGCAATGACTGTTTAAATCTGCAATGGCCCATGGCATTCACTGTTATCAGTGCCAGATAGGGACTGTGATCATTTGAACAGAAGGACATAGGGAGCTGTAAATCAGAAAAAGCAGACTGCACAAATGAGCCAAATTTCTTAAAAAGTTTTATCACTCCTTTTCATTTTGTGGTAATCTGCTGGAGCTGAGGAAACTGAAGTTTGATCAATTTTCTTTCCTTTAAGAGAATTCCCCACAGCAGAAAGAATTTAGGCCTGTGGAAGAGCAGATACAACCAAAATCAAAGGGGCTGCTTGTGATATGAAGCAGTTTTGCTGTTTGGGACAGCTGGCTGACAGAGCAATAGAGATGCCATCACCAATTTTGAGTCTGCTTTTGCTCTGTTTTAAGACAGAATGTGTGAAGATAACAGAAATATTAGAGTATCAGTGGTGAATGTTTGTGATTTTATTGGGTGTGAGAGAAAAAAATAAATCTTGTGTGTATCGCCTTGCCACCTTCCCAGCTAGACAAGGTACTAAAGTGGCTATGTGGGCCACACTATATTAAATGCCACCAAGTTCAAATATTTTCACAGCACTAGTTATGAAGAAACCTAATAGTTAGGATTTCACAGTCCCCTGGAGTGTGCTAAGGTGAAAAAGGTTTTGCTGCAAAGACTGTATCTACTTGGCTTACACACTGAAAATGCAGGGGGGAAGGAGGAGAATGAGGAAGAACAAGGATAACTGGTATACATAAAAGGTATGTAAACTCTCTAGGACCTGACTGCACTTATTTCTAGACCATGCCTCAAGTGCAAGATCATTAATGATTTCTTCTCCTTGCACAGTTCCATGGAGAAATACTCAATACAATGAAAACTGCAGAAAAGATGAAATTTACATTTGAGTAGTGCAAAAGTTTTTTGAAGAAATAAATTTGATTATCATCATTTTCACATACCAACAGTTACTCCTTTCAAGTGGAAAGAACTAAGAAGGAATCAGCTAAAATGAATCATCAAAACAGCTGTTACACAGGAGTGATAAAAAGTTCCTTACCTTGGGCAGGAAGTTTTTTTTTCAACAGCTGCAGTTCTTCTGCTTGACTCACTAGTGAAAAAATAAGTCTGATATCAATAAATGTTGCCTCAGAGATTTCAAAGAAAATAAAACCTATGCTGCCTTTTTCACTTTCAAAGCATTTCGATTTTTCTTTAAGTGATGACAAAAAAAACCCCACTTACCAATGTAATTGTGCTCAAATAACAAAAAATTTTCAAAATTAACATAATTTTGAGAAGTTGTGCTTACAAACCTCATACCACATTTTGCTCCCATTTTTGTCTTCTAGTGCTGACATGGTGCTTTGTTCCTAATTCAGAGATGGGGGACAAAAGATGATTCCCATTTTGAAGGCAACAAGAAGCTAACAGAAAGAGTGGATGTAACAGAAAGTGTCAACCATAGGTCTTATATCTCCTTTGGGCAGTCTTACTGCCCTATCCACAGTGTAGGGTAGCAATGTAAACAGACTATTTTCAGGAACCTTCATTTTGTATAAGAAAGCATCTGGTTAAATGCATTACAGTGGGAACTAGTACAGTGTATACACATGCAAACTGAAAGCTGAATGAGCACTGGAATACAAGTCAGGAAAGAAACCCTAATTTAAACAACAGTAGCTGCTGGAATTGCATGATGCATAAATTCCACTGCTGGGGTGCATGCACTTCATGCATTAGAAGAGTCTCTTTGGTAAGAAAAAATTCTCTAGCACCTGTGGCTTTCTGTCCACCTGTTTCCAACTGCAAAGTAGCAGTCCCTGACACCCTAGGTTTTGCTTTCTTACAGCTAGTTCCAGTGTTTTTACACTCTGCAGAAAACAGAGCAACCAGACAGGTTGTAGAATAATGTATACTGGCAAAACATCACATTTGCTGCAGGTTAAGAAACTGTTTTATCATCTTTGCATGCTTGTCCAGAGACTGGACACAGGGACTATGTGTATGGATATATTATTCATACTCCCTGGTCATCTGGAAACTAGATTAGCGGAAGTTGGTACAGAAAGTCTACAAGAGCAATGTTATATGTGCAAACCTTTGAGGAGAAGTAGTGGTAGGTAAATGTAGTCTTAGACACACATCTGTACCACAAACATGTCATGTGGGTACAGATAAAAGGTGTTGCTATTGTGAAAACAAGTGAACAAACTGTTCTGAGGCATAAAGATTGGGGCCCTTTGGGTGCCTACAGCTACCTTTCACCACTTTTAAAAGAAATGACCTGGTAAGGGAGATCTTTATTTCTTCTCCCTGAAAGCCAATTTTTTGTGTTGTTAGTTTTTTTCCCTGCAATTATCCATAATGCAAGTTTTTTGCATTTGGATATTTCCCCGTCACATACTCCCCTTCTAGTTACAGAGGCAGTTAGGAAGAGAAGCATGAATGCACATTTTGCTGCTGAGGATTCACATGTTCCAAGAACCTCTGACCTGGAGCAAGGATAAAGAGTTTCCTAAAAATGGACACATATAAATGAAAATCTTTGGCTTTCTGGGTTCCTTTGGAAAAGTATTACAGATATGCCATCTGTAAAGTGCCCTTATCCCAACACAATAAGCATCTGGTATGTCCATCATTTAAAGACACATGAATAGCAATTTTAAAAGCCTGGAAACCTATATTCAGCCTAATCCTCTTAACAGGCAAACAAACAAAACAACTTCCTTGCAAAAAGAGAAGAGAGGCAATGCAATCAAAGTGCAAACATTTAGCCTAATCACTAGCTAACTATCCACTAAGTATCTAACTATTTAAATAAGAAAAGGTGTTGCTCTTGCAAGTTTTTCCTCCCCACCTGTGACTGCGAGTTAGAAGAGTGGGCCGTTGGGGTTGGCTTTCTTTTATGTCCCTGGTTGGATGCACAAGGACATTTAAGGTGCATTTGTCCTGACCTAAAGAACTCATCCATCAGAGTCCTGGGGTATAACACTCCATTATAACATAGAGTGAGGTACGACTCTAGGAAACCTTTGGAGTGATCATTGTTAAATTGTTATAAAGGAGATAAATATTATTGAAAATCCTCCTTACTTAGCAGTTCGGTCTTCTGCAGTTCAGCACTCAAGAGGCAAGACGAATCTGAGACACCAATAATATTTTCAAGCTCTCTACTGCCCTCTAAAGCCTGGAAAAAAAAGCATAATTAAAAACATTGTTAAATCTCATTCCCAAACTATCTACTTAAGATGCCTACAACTTACTAAAAACATCTGAAAGAAAGAACTTTGGGAAGTTTTTTACAGGGTCTAAACGATGCATGACCCTCCACCTCACAGAAGGTCAAAGAGACTATAAAGTTTAAGGGTGTAAGAACATAGGCTACTTTTGAAAACGGCATTCAGGTGCCTCTTAAAGTGTTACTTAAAAATCTCCTGTTATTTACGCTTCGTTTGTAAGTCTTCAGCTGTTTAAACAGATTAACACTTGATCCCCAGAAAAGCAGTCTTGGCACATGTACAAGCTTGCTATAATATGTTAGTAAAATGGAAATCTACAAGCATTTAAGATTCTATTGAATGTGCTCCTCAGTATTTCATGGTAGACCAAAAATCATACACTATCAATCTCAGGAGAAATAGAAAGGATTTTTCAATAGGGATTTCTAAATAAACATTTAAATTAAAATATTTTAAATTAGTATCAGTCTTTTTTGAAAATAAAGCATTGTTAAGACCACATATGCAAGTAAAATAATTTGAGTACACTGAATTATTTCTCAGATATTGGTATACAGCAACAAACCTTATGCTAAATTTATTCAGGAAACAAAATGTGACTAAAACAGAAAAGTGATTTGCATTTTAGCATGTATTAAACAGACTAATAAAAGATGATACATCAGTGGTAAATTAAATAGTACGATCACTTCAACGCAAAGGGATATTTAATCTTCAAGGACATAAAAATCTATGCAGTAATAATTCATACTTCAAGTTATAAATAATAGTGGATAACTACTTCATATGCTTTTATTAGTGTACAAAATCAGGAGTGATACAGATTAAAAATGGGGTACTTGGAAAAGCAACTGCTCCAGTTAAAAAAAAAAAAAATCTACTAAATTCTTGGGGTTTTTTTGATTTTCCGGATTTCCAAGTCAAACCTGCCTGGTTTCAAGTATTTTATTTGCTTCCTTATCTCTTAAAACTCAAATGTTGCATATAAGTTTTTCATTTTTATTTCAAATCTTATATAAAAGTAGATTAAAAAAATAAATCAGTGTAAACCTGACCTGTAGGTTTCTCAGATTTGCTCTTATTTTCAGAATTTTAACCAGTGAACTTTTCACTTTGGACTGCAATTCCATGAACCTGCATAAAAAAGTTAAAATAGAGCAATTTCAATTAGCCACATCACCACTTGCTGAAAATCAGTGTTTACAATATTTCCATGAGTTTCGTCACATTGTAATCAGGATGGATCTAGATAAGCTGTGAAGAGGTGGGCTGTGCAACCTGATTGTGTCATATAACACCAAATATAACTTGCCTTTGGTTACAATTTGTACGCGAACTGCCAAAAATACATATATCCTAATTTTAAGGATAGGAATTTGGGTTCAGCAATATTAGAAGATTTTCTTATGATCATGCAGGAAGACAGTGGTAAAAACAGGAATTTAATTAATTTGTTCCTAAAGAACAGGAATTTAATCAAGAGGATGAGCTTCCCAAACCCATGGACTGTTAAGACCCTATGACACTGCTTGTAGCCATAGGGAACATGAGAAGTTAAAACCGAGCCCAATAGGGACAACATTGCATGACGTTATTTGTTCAGCTTTATCTCCCCTTTTAAGCCACAAACATATTTTACTACGGCGTAAAGTTGGTCAGCTTTTAGAGTTTAATGGGTTTTGCAATAAAAATTAAAATAATATACAATCAGATTAGATCTAAATGGCAGACTTTAATGTATGATTAAGGATTTACACTGAATATGTATTGAAAAAATTCCTGCAATGAATGTTTAAGCTATTTTCATTTTGAACCGTTTAAACATGCAAATCAAATGGAGACAACAGAGAAATAATCTATTTACTGCTTCCTCCCATGGAAGGGAGAATCACCCTTATAAGAAACCTCAGCTTTAGGAACAGAACAACAGTAAGAGAAAAACTTATCACTGTTGTATTTCAACATGGGAACAGAAGGCTATGCAGGAAAAATGCTAATCCAGTGTATTGTACAATATATTTTCCACCTGTAAAAATAAAGCATATGGAAGTTCACATAAATATTACCGTGTAGGTGTTAGTTTATAAATGTGCTTTACTGGCATGTCACTAACTGCTAGTCTTCTGCAAATCTTGCAATTTTTAAAAAACATACTGAATTATTGAATGCATACATTTACATGTCAGTGAAGACTATGATTACTCAAATTGTTCTGCAATTCAGGGCTACTATTACTAAGAAACAAGTCTATATTTGTTGACCAAGGGATTTACTGAACCACAAAAAAACCCAATTAATCAGTTTACAGCTCTCCACCAGTATAACTGTAAGATTTTATTTTTTACTATCTAACATGCCATCCAAACAATTCTATTATCTGTCAAGCTCCATTACTTAGAAGATACTTACTGTCCTACAACAAAGAAATTTCAAGCTAATGGTGGGGGAAAGCATCCATTACAAGAAAAGAGCCCAACAAACACATTGACAGTTCAAGTGCAATACAAAAGGAAGAGCTACAACTTCAAACATAAGAAACATAATATTTAGTTGAAAAATGTCACAAATATTATTTGTTAGTAAAAAAGAAATGCATGCATAAAATATCTAGCCCTGAGGGAATTTTCATCTGGGGTACCAAGTCCAACTGTGATACATATATTTAATACATACAACAGGATACAGAAGAGAGATAACAGAATCAACATATACTTAAGCATATGACGAAAGAAACGCACTACAGTACAAAACCCCAACCCTAATGTCGGTTAACTAGCCTGCACGAATACTGCACACTAGCATGGTGATACTTCTTCCAGTAACAGAAGCTGCAGCACAGCAGCTGTGCTCTGCCTTCAGTATCAACAGGACTTACAGTATGACCTGTTGTCAGAAGCAGGAACACAAGGGAAGTACAAAGAAGCTGGCCAACAAAGGACTATGCGGGCAATGGAAGTTTGCATTACACTGAGAGGTGAGCTTAGTGACAAAACTGGGGTAATAGGAAACACACCTCAGATTTTGGAGAGAAAGCGTGCCCGACCTACAGACAAGAGAATTTATATAACAATTTGAATTGGATGCACAGGTACCAGGCCTAAATGAAATACAGGACAGTCACCTTACACAGAATGATATAAAAATATATAACATTGTAGAGGAGAGAAGTAGAGATGTGGTATAGCCATGCTGAGGCTGAGCTGTGAATTAGACTTTCTCGGACAGATGTCAAAGATATATGTCAAGATTCCACCACAGGACAAGTTGAAGCATCAAATAAAAAAGCAGGACAACACAATAGTAAATTAAGATTTCAAGAACAAAAATGTGGACAGTGTTGAAGAAGAATGAGAATAAAGAATTTTTTTTTAAATTTTACTAATAAGAGATCACAAGTCTCTGGTGAATGCAATTTCATTTGAGTAAAAAGGATGGAAATGGATGGAGGACTATATAGGATTAGTAGCAAGAAATATAAACAAGCTAATTGAGGAAGGAAACATTCAGATTTTTAGCTAGACTAAAGCTTAAACTCTTAAGTAGTTTTACAGAGCGTATACAACTTCCATATTAAAAAAACCTCATAACTTCCAGGATTTCCTAATTGGGTAACTTCCCATAAAGATGAAAGGCATCCCTGATACAATCCAACATACAGAGATTCACAGCTTTCCACTTTTTCACCAAGTTCTATCATAGATGAAGCAAATATTTCCTTTTTCTCACTCTTAGTGTTTGTTTTGGCTGAAATACATAACACATTTAGCCTGACACCTCACTGTTGGCACAGAAAATTTCAGTTCACTTTTCAGCTGAGATTTGGCAATGTTACAGACAATTAAATATGTTTTTCATAACAGAAAAGATTAAGCCATACTAACAACATGAGACACTAGCAGCTTTACTTCTAACACATTTTATCACTTCTCCTTCCTTACATCTATCAAGTTTAGGAAAGCAGTTTATCAGATACTTCACCTGAAACCTTTATTTAAGTGCTTTACTAACTGTGGCCTGCCCAAAGTCCATTAATGCAAGGAAGCTTATAGCTTAAAATAAGATTGTGGCAGAAAAGAAAAGAATTTTAAAAGATTTTGCAAAGCACACATGAAGTTTCACTGTGACCATCTGCGGCTAGTTTTTAATCAAGAAGTCCTGCGTTACTGGCCCTGTATCTTTGGCAGTTAATGCTTAAAAAAATAATGTAAAGAATGTACACTTTCAGAAGAGGCTGGAAATCAAAAATGTACCTTCCTTTCAGTAGTTTATGATACCTCATTGTGTAGTACTATGAGCATGACTCCTGTAATTGGCAGTCTCATATTCCCAACACTACCAGTGAAAGACAGAACTGGCTGGACAACTGTATTGCAAACCTTGCATTAATCTGTACCTAAAACTGTATGCCTTCCATTCAGTGCCTTTGAATATCCAGTCCTGTGGAATTAGAATTATTAAAAAATAATCGCTATTAATTTAATTCTGTATGAAATATTAATCTTGCCTAAGTAAAAAATGACGACACTGCACCCACAACACGCTTAATACACTTACGCATCCTCCTCTGTTTGAGGCTGCCCTCTTCTGGATAATCTGCTTTCTGAATCGTTCTGCTCAGTTCCATCGCCTAGGAAGTTCACAAGAAAGAAAAGAAACAATAAAGATGAAAATAAGATATCGAGTATTTGAAGTGCATGAAAAAGGTGTTAGTATGAACCTTGACTTTTGAATGATCTTTTAGGAAGAGAAAAAAACCCCAAAACTCACTTACAAAGCAGGACAGATTCCCTTGTAATGAAACACACTAAATTCACTATAAATTACTCTTTTGTAATTTGACCTCTCATCAATTCACATTACATTTGTATTTGTGGAAACCTTGGGATTACAGTACTAATAACTGGAAGTTAGTATAATTCTGACACATAGTTACTGTGTTCTACTCAAAAGCTTTTTATCCTATTAACTGCCTAAATACAGCATATTAGCCCAGAGCATTATCATGAAAATACTGTAATGACTGAGCAATGAAACCTCCATTTTCCTTTAATAAAAAGTACCTGGGCCCCAACTCTATCTTGTAAACAACTTCAAAGAGATACTGCAAATTAATTCCAAAGGCTCTGACATGCTATACTGACAATATAATATTCTAGCTCATCATATGATGGAGCATGCTAAATCATATGACAGTTGCCATTATTCTGCATGATGAGTCATATTTCTGCATTTCAGTGCACTGGTATTTTGAGCAGTTGCATGTTTCTGTGATGAAACAGGAACAGGCTATTACCACAAAAGTCCATTCCTATGGATTTATTAATAAAACCTAGGTTCACATGTGGTGTTGGTGAACTGCCTTTCTGTCACTGTAGGTCAGGCATTCTGAAATTACCAGATTCCAACATAAGCATCTAACACAGACCGCTCTCCCAAAGCAGCTGGACAGGGGGATGTTTTCAGTGATGCTGATCAGAATTAAGAAAGTTAGTGCTGCACTGAAACAACATCTTTGGCTCACTGGCTGCAATCTACTTGAGACTGTTCAACAGACACTTACAAAGGTCTCATTACGGATATTGTTACATATAACAATACACCTCTGATCACAAAAGACTTTCTGTATTTACATCTATTTACACAACTTATCACAACCTATACAATTCAGACAGAAATTGTATTAGAACAAATATAGATTAAAATCTTATCCTGTGTATCAATTACTATTGTTTTTAGTCAGTACATTAGCTTGTCAATTCTGTTTGCCCTCCAATTAGCATATCAGGACAGTGATGTAACAGCAGAAAAAAGTACTGCATCCCTCCTAACTAATACTTAAAAAATAGTATATACTGTCACATTTGATGGGATCCCACAGTACCATAGTCTTTGGTGAATCTACTGAAACTAATGAGGCCATAACTATTCATGGTATTGTGTTCCATGCAATCTATATGGTCACATTTCAATACTTCAGGTGTTATATCTATCTAGGTTCCAGCTATAAAGAGGTCACATCTGAATAGCAGAAATGATTTCTCTTTAATTGTGGCTGAAGTTGAAGATGTCATATAACATGGAGTTTTTATAACTTCCATCTTAAGAATTTCCCCCCTCAACAGTATCAGTTACATACTCAGTCCCTCACTTTCTACTGCAATGTAAAAGCTCCCTTTTTTGGACACAGTTCTATTCTCCTGTGCAATGGATTTCTTTTGGATCTGATACTCATTAAAGACAAAACGGTGGAGGTGTATGCATACATACAAAGCGGGAGAGGTATAATCATGCATTCATTCTTTTTTTTTCTTAAAACAATGAAATCATTAGTGCGTTCGAAAATTACTGACTTAGAATTGCACACCAGTAATTCAGCTTTAGATTTCACTGTACTTGTTGCCATTCAGACTATAATCATCTATCCAATACCCAAGAAAGCTCTTTTTTTTCTAGTGCCAAAGAAGCTCATAAGGTGTTTTAAGTTTGTTCTTATCTACTGTCCCTTCGACTGATACATACACATTCTTACAAATGCTTCCTATGTAACAGCTGTTTTTGTAAGGTGAAAATCACCTTTAAGTGAAAGATTTGGAGGAAACTACCAACAGGTCTTTATTGTGGCCTTAACAAATGCACTGATGCTAGAACAGACCCTCTGGAATGAGGTGCTTTTCATGTTTCACTGTAATACATCTCCATTCTGACATTTGACTGAAAAGGAGAGGCCACAATAAGCATTAGCCTCTTTGATTTCTTCTTGTTAGATCTAAATTATTACATACAAGTATGAGCACTCAAGGATAAATTAACTTTTAATTTTAATATTTTGTAAAGCATTTTGAAATACCTTAGAATGACAAGGTGCTATAAGAGTTTAAGCTGTTCCACCACAGTAGCTTAAGGTTAAGAACCCAAAAGATTTCATTTTAAATCTAAGTACGCATAGAACTAGCACTTAAATCAGTCATCAATTATCAAACAGATACTACTTTCAGACCAGTACTACGGAATGGTGGAACCCTGGACTGATTTGAATAAAATTAAAATGATCTAAAATGAATCTTAAAATTATGTTAGCTAACAGTGATGAGAAACTAGTGAAGATTTAGTATTCTGTTACTTTAGAAAATTATGTTATAAATGTGTTGTGAGATTTTGGGTAGTTAGGCAATATATGAATTATCAGGCAGCCCAATAGGACATACATAGGGCAACATTGTAAAGACATGCTATCTCATAATTGGATTGGTTCATATTCTCTCCTAAAGTAAATGTTACTTTTGAAAAATCTTTGCATTCCATAGGTATTTAATCTAGGTACGCGTAATCTATTAAAATGCTACAGCAGTTAAAAGAAGAGTGTCTTTTCAGAAGCAGAAAAGAAATTGTGAGTTTAAAAGGACAACCTGATACCTGTGATATAAGAGGAAGTTTTATATACCACCATCTTGTAGCTATATGAACACAGGAAAAAAAAAAAGATGGCTAGTACTACATTACTGAATAATTACCCATCTAAATGTCAGCTATGATCATGTGATCAGTCTTTTTATAGGCAAAAAGAATGTTCCCCTATGTCCATACTTAATATCAGTATGGAAATACAGTACATGTTCACCTTTCCCATTGACATCCTAATATACAGGCATTTTAATACAAGACAGTTTGCCCCCTTTTTTCTTTCACCTACAAGACAAGACACGAAATGTAAATGCAGAGATGCTGAGAAAATTTTAAAACTCGAAGTAGATTTAAATGTTTGTGTATTACCATGTGTTGTGTCACCAAAAAGGCATCAACTAAAACTAAAGAAAAGAGGTAATTAAAGCAGGTAATTACAAACATCTAGGGATATTCAAGAGAACATATCTAAAGAGCCTTAGCATTTTCAATTTTGTATCTGACTGCTATCATTATATACAATTTAAAAAGCTTTTTGCAAAGGTAAATGTTAAAGTGCAGGTGTATATCCAGCCAGGCTGAGGTATAGTTTCATATTCTGCAGACAGGCACAAAATTAAAATCTGCATTTATACATAAAAAAGTAGAAGTTGTTATTCAGAACTGCTTTTGTGATGTGGCAACACTAACAGAAAGCTTACTGCTCCCAGTGCCTCAGACTGTAGTCAATGGGGACATAGATTGTTCTAACCTGATTCTTCCCTCAGGATACAGGCAGCCTTAATTCAGCGATCATCAGCGGCTAGGTACAACATGCAGTCACTTTGCTTGAATCTGAATACTCCTGCTCCATTCTGGGTGAGAATGTAGGATGCTACATCATGACAAAACAATTAACTGAAGTATGGTATGAGCTGACCTTTCCACGACATGACAGATGCCAGTACAGTTATACCAATTGATTGCACTAAGAACAGCCATATCTCTGATCTGGCAGAGAACACCTATTGGCAACTATTCTCATTGAAAGGTTTCTTTGTACAAGATGAAGAGATTCCTAGTTACCATGAGGAGGGGAAAAAAAAAAAGACACATAGGCTCTCCTTTTCATTCAGGAGGTACCATCAAATCCTGGGACTGGCATAGGAGTTAATACATGCAAACACAAAATTTCCTTCTTACTGATGAAAGCAGAGACTGCCATAGAAATCTGACCTGGGAATACTTTGAAAATAGAGTAGATAAATTTACGTGTCAAAGACATTAAGTTCCCTAACAAATTAAGTCAGAATGCTGCTTACTGGAAGAGTTACTTTTCACAATGAGAAGAAAGTTGGAAAACAGTGGGGTTAGATTGCTATCTAACTTGGTTTAAACTCCAAGGAGAAAATTCAACATATAATTAGAGATATTTGTAGGAATACTTAAGACAATTCTTTAAGCAATTTCACCAAAGAGGAAAACAATCCCAAAGGGAAACTGTTTATAGTCTTTTAAGAATGCAGGGGCCAATAATTTAAAGTGCTGATTAAATGCCACTAAAGATTTCTGGATGTGAAGTAAGTGGGAATGTGGAGATACCCACAGTGCCAAATAATCATCTTTTTAGGAATCAAGAAGCCATTAGTTTTGAGAGAAGGAATTGTTCACAACACAGGGTAGGCACTGTGGCAAAGATCCTTACTTTCTGACAGACACAGGCTTACTCCCTCCATCCCAAACCAGGAAGTACATAAACCAGGCCTTTCATTACAAATCTCAATACAGTTATCAAAAGGACACAAAATTAAACATGCATCAACTGCATATATCTTAAATTTTGTGAAAGCATGGGTGTTCTAAAATACAGGTCGTCTCAATACACCAGGTTTGCACAACTAGTTGAGACATGCTATCACTCACTGAAAGAATGGGGAGAAGTTAGTATAATTCTTCCTCCAAAAGCTTATTGGAATGTCAGTGGTTGAAATAGTAATTGTAGTACTAGTTTCAGGGGCAAATGCCCAATTTGAAACTATAGCACTAACAGAGAACAGCAGCTATTCTGGGGAGAACTGGAATCAGCAAAGATCTTGGTAGGAACGTTGTGAATATTCCGACTGGCAGCAAGTGCTCATGAAAAACTCCACTGTGTTAAAACTGTTTGACAAACAGGTAAAAGGACACAAAGCCAAGTCATAATGAAGACTGGCAGCATGATAAAGAATTAGGATATAGCTGCTTCTGTTTAGTTTCCTAGTAAGACTACTAATTAGGAGAAAAAAACCAGACAAACAAAATCTCCACACACAGGCCTGTAACTATGCACAGCTATACTGCCACTAAAACACCCGACACTTCCATGCTTCCTCAAGTACTCTGCTATTTTTAATAAGGAAAAGGGATGTAATGGTCACAGACTGTAGTATTTTCAGCTTGAAGGCTTCCAGTAATTTTCATCTTTTGGTCAGCCAGCTTTGACAGAATCCCAAAATTTCTTGATCATGTTCTTTAAAAAAAAAAAAAAATCCCTTTTTTCCTGGAGGAAAAATCCACTTTTGCAGATCCATCATGAGAGCATATGGTACAATAGCTAGTGCAAAAATCTGCAGACATCTAGATAAATTTCAAACAGTGGTTATTCTATCCCGCTCAGAATATTTCTACTCATCATAATTCATGAATGTTAGTGAGGCCTCAATTACTGCACATAAATTCCAAAATATATGGGGCATAAAAAGCTCTTTAACCCAACAAAAATGCATAACATGAACTGATGGCTGAAAATTAAAGCCAGACAAATTCAAAATCAGACAGGAGAATTTTTTTTTAATAGTAAAGGTAATTGAACAAGGAACTTACTAACAAGGGAAGAGATGCACTTTTATTATAATTATTATTTTTTTTATAAATAATTTGAAGTCTTCAAATCAAGAATGAACCATCTTCCTAGGAGTTGTACTGCAAGGAAATAAAAACTCTTTGGCTCTACATGTTAAAGATGACAAGAAAGTCTCTTTGTATTTTTTTAATATAAAAAAGTCACTCCAGGTGACCTAATAGTTCCTTAACAGTTAAAAAGACCACAATCTATATAGCCATAAAAGCAGGTCTACTGAAAATATATATCTTGAACAGTCATAGTTTGCATCAAAAACTGTGACTGTGTAACTAAGTGGACATATATCCTAAAGTGAACTGGAAATTATGTAATTATAAAAAGCCATATTTTCTGAGAGCTAATGACATTCAGTGTTATGTTAGATTAATTAAAAATTGCCTTGAAGTGCCTTACTATTAAAAACAATAGTAAAAAATTACATATAAGAATGCAAAGCAGAAGACTTAAACAACTCTGCTTTGATTTGATAAAATCTACCTAACTTTCAATATTCATAGAGAAAGACTCAGAGCTGGGAAATGCTATACATATGTATGCATGCACACATGCAAGCATTTCCCACCAGAAACCTGGAAGTACATAAACCAGGACTTGCATTGCAAATCTCAACGTAGTTCTCAGAAGGCCACAAAATTAAACATGCATCAACTACACACATCTTTTCTTTCCAGCTCTCCTGACCATGAGAGTTCAGAGCTCAACTGTGTATTATAAACAATGGATTGCACTGCCTTGCAAGAGTAAACCAGGACTTCCTTTCAATAATCTGAAGTAGCACACAGCAACCTCAGAACATTTCCCTGTATAATCCAAAGAAGAACAAAGTCACTGTCAGTAGCATGTATCAGTTCTGCCAATGAAAGCTGGGACTTAGAAAGCAAGCAAACAAAGGACATTGCTAGCATAAACATGCCTGACCAGTGGAATTAATGGAATTGAAAAAAATGTCATTGCAGGGTTTTTTTTTCTGAAACAAAGCCAAACATTTTTAATATAGATCAACAGAAAGCAAAACTTGTTTCATAAACAAGTTATTTCATAAATAACCCCAAGATTCATACTAAAAAGATTCAAGCTTTAAAAATCAACATCAGCTTTTCCAAAAGAGATTAGAATTCTATAAGAGGAAAAAGAAATCAAACACACTACGTGAGACATAAGTTACTAAATCAAGCCAATAACTAGAAAAATGTTGCAGTAAGAAAGACAGAATGTTCAACTAACCATTTGATGGGTGATTCCTGAGATTTTGTGCATTATGAGTCATAGGAGATGAAGATGGACTCATTTGGCGTGTTCCTGTTGTTGGCGAGTAAGAGTTTAGATTTTGCGTTTTGGTCGTCAAAGGTGTTGTTGCATCAGATGGCTAAAATGTAGCAAAAGACAAAGAATCTAGATGAATATTGGCTAAAGATATAGAATTACCTGTGTCCATCTAAATCTACAACAGTTGTAAACTTCCCTCTGCATACTAAATACATTCTGACCTTTATCTTTCCTATCAGTAGAGTTACATATTGCACCCCAAACCAGACAAAGCCTCTCTGAACATTTACTATCTGATAATAGATTTTTCTAAGCAATTCCTAACTTTCTGTACTCCCATTTATGGAAAGCCCATGTTATGTGTTGTGGTGGGTTGACCTTCACTGGCTGCCATGCCTCTCTCTATCACTCCCCCTCCTCATTAATATTAGTTCTACCCAAAAAAATAAAAAGCCCTTCAAACGCTAACCTCCCAGTTTTCATAAACAAAAAGTATGTGGTTTCCAGAGATTTAGGTATCCTGGTATGAACACCTGGGGTTTTGTTTGTTTGTTTGTTTTAAAAGAAGTCAAAACCTGATATTATTTTTCCTACAGTATTGGGAATTTAAGACATATGAACGATAAGCAACTATTTTTAGATTTTAATTCTATCAAAAGAGTTATTTCTAATGATTTTCTAAACAAGTGTTAATCAAGAAAAAAACCAAGTGAGCCTCTTAAATCCAAAATTTTGTCTCTGTCTTAGGGTTTCAATATGTCTAATTATATAAAATGAGTTATTTAATTATGTTAAAGGAATTGTGCAGAGAAGTTTTCAGAAGAACTAGTCTGCAATTCTGAAACATTAACTGGGATTATCTGGGACACAGTTCACTCTCTAAACTGGATGCTGAATTGTAACTCTGAGAAACTGGGATTTCACTGCACTATTAATAATCAGAATTAAAAACCAAACCAAACCCACACTTTGTTTGCACATAAAGGGCTTCAGCTCTAGTAACAACTTGATTCCAACTAAGAAGTCTAGCAGCTTTAAATAATACCATCAACAACCCTGTCAAAAAGGAGATGTACACAGAATAGAACACATGACGCTTAAAGAAGACTCCACTGGCATCAGCAGCATCTTAATGTCATCTTATACTCTTAGAAACCACTGACCAAGTGGCTACAGGATTTTGCAGGTAGCTGAATTTGAAGTATTAACCAATATGCATGCTTACCAGACCTACAGTATTTCACTGCTGTGTAACCAGCTGATCCAATAATTAAACAAAAGAGATGGAAGGTACACCATGTAGCAAGCTGGAAAACACAGCTTCACAATGACAGCTTTCCCATTCTTACCTACCTCTCATTTCAAGGAGAAAAAGTCAGCAGGCATGTAAAGTACTGCTTCCAAAAAAAAGACTAGCCACCTCTTAAAGAGGACAATGCAAGTAGTGAGTGCACAACTGATTTCACTGTATTAACATCTTTCACACAAAGATTAGAGGGACATTTTGGGCAAAACCACTTTTTCCAGTCCCTTTCAAAATTTTCTCAAGGGCTTCAAGAAGGGCTGTCTAAATGCAGTGAAAGAGACACTTTTTTTCCCATGTGTTAGTGATTTATTTTTCTCTTGGAAACATAGTATCATTAGAGCCAATACCACAGAAAAACAAAGTAAGAGATTTCTTGATTTTTTTACTCTGTTACAATCCTGGGGGTTTGAGTTTGAGGAGCAAATTCATTTATTTCTACTTTTGCAAACTGTATCAAGCAAAGGAATAACTCATCCACTTCACAACCAACCAGTCTTTTTCAACTTGAGTCTCATTTCACCTGTAAAACTATCTATCATTTTTTGTCATGTCACTCGTAACAGTCACTCAATTTCATACAGTATTTCTTCACTGGAAGCTTTATTGTACACGATTATTCTGTAATCTGTTTAAGTTCCATTTATTAACGTTAGAAAAACTATAATAGTTAAGTACACTGCACTGTTTCAGTATCATGAACTAAATAGGTGAGGATCTGGGGCTTATAGTCATTAAAGAATGCACAGTACATAAGCCAAGTTGGGGAAAAAACCCTGATATTTGCACTTTGGTAACTGACATTTCCACTGCAATTTCAAATTTATAACTCATTTACTCCCTTTTCATACTCAATCATATGTTGTCCTGTTTTGCTGGAATAAGACCCTCATGCTACTGTTTTTTAAACCAGATTAAACAAAGAGCATACAAATCTTCAAGTCCAGTAAGGATTCCTCAGCATGGGAATCTCCTGCATGCTCTGGGAAAAGGGTCTGCTGGGGGCATGGTTGAGACGAAAGGCAGTCTGAGTCTGGAGCATGGTACAGAATGGAAGGACAACTCTGAGAAAGCCAGAACCTCATATGTTTAAGGTCTCACAAATATCCCTTGGAAAATTTAACTACAGCAATTTTAGATCTCCAAAGGTGTGTACAGGTGGCAAAAGCAGTATTTTTAAGGCCAATAATCAGGTTCACCAGGCAATGTACGTGAAAGCCACAAGTCGTATCAGGATGCAAGTCCTATCAAATCACAAAGCTGCATATACAAATGTGACTTAAAGCCTCTACAATCCAGCAGGAATCTGGGACCTAGAAAAGGGCTACACTTCATTACTGAGTACATTAATGATAGAAAACTTTAACTTTTATATAATTAAATTGTTGAGGAGTTATAAGGAAACTTCTTCTAAAAAGTATACATTTACAGAGGCCATAAATATAAAACTAGGAATACAAGCTTTACCTAGAAGTAAAATGGACAATTAAGTAACCCTCAGAAGTCTTCTTCTCAATTCCAGACAGTTAGCAGTTGATTTAAATGTGCTGAAGCACAATACTCCTATTTTTCACAACTACATGGATATGCACACTCTTGTTATCTGTATGAGTGTTTTTATTACAGCTTCTACTACGTTCTTGACTTCACCAAAATTTCAGGATGAGTTCTAGAAGTTACTGTGTCCTATAAAAGGTAAGTCTCCATTATTGGCTTTCAGTTTTCCACACTGCAGTATTATTAAATTCCTCTTGATTATATAAAAGTATAAAGAATATTCAATATACCCTCTAAAAAGAATACAGCATATTCTTATACCCCTTTCCTGCTCTTCACTACTGAACTCCTGTTAAAATATCTTGAATCGCCTTCATTTGAAGGTATTTCTTGTGCCACTTGTACCACAGCCTATGTTCACACTTATTTTCTTCCACAGAATGATACAGGTTCAAAGTATAACTTCTGCAATTATACTTTAAAAGAATGACTGTACTTTCAATTCTAATTCAGGTGAAGACAAAATACTAATTTATGCAATGGCATTATACTTCTAGTCCTGCTTGTTACTCCATTTCTGATGTATCTTACTGCACTTTGACACAAAGCTGCAGTTTTGAAGTTTTTCTTCTTCTACTCCACCTTGAGTGCTAACCCTTAATTTAGAACCTAACAGTGTTAGTATTGGTCATCAGTAATATGACTTACACTGTATTTCAAAAGATTTAATTTGCTGCCCTCTTACCTAGCTTTCTTATAGCTCCTGGATTTGACTCTGTCTTGTTTTAGTCTTGAATACCCCTACATAATTTCGCATCAGCCATATACACTCTTTTTGCAGTCTATCTGTATTTAAGCAATACTTGGTGGAAATCTTCAGTCTGTTGTCTCTAATATTTGCCACATTCAAGCAGGTTAAAGAAATGTTTCAAATCTTCAAATGAAATATTAATTACAGTAAATTAGCAATGCCACTTTAGGCATTTAAATGTCATCAAATCTCTTTTGTAACAGAGAGAATCTCCAATTTTTCCATTTTTCCTGCTTCAACAGCAGTCTCCTCAGCCATGATATTTCTGGATATGAACTGAGACTCCTTTGAGCAGCTACCTGAAAAAAGTTACTGTAGTACTTCAAAAGACAGTATTTATTTGGCAGTAAGAGTTCCTCTTCCAGGAAGAAGAGTCTTAGTCCAGTTACACAATTTTAAAATTATGCCATACTAACATTACAAAATCTAAAAATACTAATTTCTTATCTGGTTAGTTCAGGCACGCTTTGGGTAGTCTGACCAGCAGGTGGAATGAGGGCCTCCTGAGTAACAGGAAAGAAATTGTACAAAACAGCAATGCATGCGGCAGAGCTAAAACAGATACTTCATGCAAACTGTGTGTATTTATTAACTTACATGCCTTCCTAACTTCTATAATGTTATTTAATTATGGCACACTTTAAATCTTTGACATGTATCTGTTAGAGGCACTGTATGACCTAAAAATCATAGTGTAAACTTACATTACTGAGATTCCAGTAAAAGTTTTTATCATTCACATGGGCTTTTGTTAAGCTTTTTGCTGCACAAAAACCTGAACACAGGTAACCATCAAGTAACTCTTTATCTTATGGGGACGGGGCAAGGAAGGAATAGCTTTAAGACAGAAAAAGAATTCCATGTAATGTCAGCTGGACCACTCATCTACAAAAACATTACTACAGCCCAAGAAACAGATGCAAAATTACAGTCACAGCTGCATTCTGAGCAGAACAAGTTGGGTAATGGTACACTAAGCTGCTAATTAAAGTGCTAATGATTTTTTTTTTAGTGCCACTGCAGTATTTTGCCACCTTTGTTTAAATTAAAAAAAAAAAAAAGTATCTAGAAAATTTTTAAAATCGCGAATTTCTATCTTGCTAAATACCAGTGAGGCCTCCAAGTATGTACTGCATATAAACAAATCTCTTCAAAATGACACAGACATGAAGATTTATTGGGAGCACATTTGCTGACTAGCTATTTCTCTCTCTATATTTTTCCAAAATTCTCCTTCCTTTAAACACTGCCATCCTCACAAGCTCCTCTGTATTAATGTCTGCAGCAACACCCACTGTTGATAGGAGCAGCTAATAAACTGACATATGTCATGACATGCTGGTACTGGGAGTATACTATCGCTGCATTTACAAAAAATAATAGCAACAGTACAATTTTATTTTTATTGTGATAACTGTGGTGAAATTTATTGCAGCGTTAGTACTTTATTGTTTCATTATGCCAGATTAGCTGAGGGAGGTAATTATATCCTTGACATGAAAACGCCTTTAATGTTTTCATTTCAATTTTGCAGTTTATAATATGCAGACTATAGCATTATCATAATTCCATATTGTTACATGTACAATTACATGGCAGAACATTTGCTTCCAGGATAATGGAGCTAATTTCTAATAAATGATTTCACCAAGGATCTTAACTCATTCAGCTCTTGAGTAAATAGTGATGGCAATTAAAATATGCATATTTCTCCACTATTTTCAAGTGATTCATGCAGATGTACATTACTTAAAGCCAGGCAGTTCTATGACAAATGGAATACAATAAATCTTTTACTAATATTTTCAGCAGTAATTTTTTGCCTTGTTAAGATTTTTCTAGACAACATCCAATCTGTAACAATATAAATGCAACTCTAATGAAGTATGTTTATATACACATGTGTGCATATAGAGATATATATACACATACATATATATACAGCTCAGATGATTCCATACACTAAAAAATACTTACATTATCTTTTTTAACAGTGTCCAGCTTTAATGCTCTCTTAACTCTGCAAGAGAAAAATATGGACAAGTTTCATTGTCATTAGACACAAAGATTTCTGGTACTAAGGTCTATAACCTATAATTTTAAAGACATTTTCCTTTCTCATGTTTCACATTTTTTTTACACTGCGCAAGAAAACTAATCTCATCCAAAGCAAATACATTAACTGATTAAAACATTGTGTAAAAAAAAGTTGCGTATTTAGAAGGATAAAGTGTTTGCATAAGAAAATCCAATTCTCAGTTTTATCCTAGTAATAAAAATAAAGACACTGTAGTGAAATCGCACTGTATATTTGTCTCTTTCTCAAAGACCATAAACAATGAAAAAATACAAAAGCATTATCATTTACATACCTTCTGAGCAAGGGTTGAAGTTATTTTGCCATTAGTAGAAATAATGTATTAGGCATTTAAAACACAGGTACACAGCCAAGGTGAAAAAAGTAGTTCTTACCATCATTTTAGCTCTTAACATGATTCAGTGCTACCAGACTATGACTTAACTGGGGAACAGATGCTCTATGTCTTTACAGGTCCCCAAACCATAAGAAACTATTTTCTAGTCTTCTTCACTATACTGATTCAGGAACATGCCAAGCTCTCTCTGCAAAATCTGCTCTGCTGAACTGGATGCCCAGCTGTTAATGGCAATGCTAGAAGAGGAAAGCTGAATATTTATAATACTTTATATCGTACAGCTGTCTTCTAAAGAGCAGTCATCAAAATTTTATTGAATGCAGACTAAATGCTCAAAGGAAAGAAAGGTCAACATAAATTAAGACTATTTTTCCCACAGACAATTGAAACTTTTAAAGCACATTCCTAAATCTTAACAACAGATTAAAGCATTATATAAAAAAACAAGGAAAAAAAAAATCTTTATAAGAACAGTCCCCAAGAAACATATATATTATGTCAAATTAAACAAGATTTAGAAAAAACATCATATTTCAAGAATTTAGGCCACAGTTTTCATCTTGGAAAAGAGTGTTTTGACTTGTAAGCAATTAAGATGACCGCATTCCAAACATACCCTTTTAAAATTTTTGTTATTATTTCAAAACTGTAAATTAAAGTATTAGAAAAATAGAACAAAACCACATCTTTAAAATATAAATCAGGTGCCAGTCTTATATGAGTACTGTTTTACAACTATCTCTTTTACAAAAAGGGGAAGAGAAGTATCCTATCTTAGAAAAGCCAAGTAAACAGGTAACATTTAAATTAAAAAAGCATGTGAACTTCCTGCCAAAGGGCAGTCAAAGCTGTAACAGTTTGATGGAGTCCTTTACAATGTTTGGTGTTTTTTTTTTTTAAATAGAAACCCATATTGCTTAAGGAATGCAGACTCCATTACATCTTCCATCCCAGTGGCAGCAGAGAAACATTATATTTATTAATACATCTACTCTGAAAGGATGCTCTAGGGGTGAATGCATTTGCATGTTATACTAAGGCATGTTATGATGAAAGTTTTTATGATGGACTTCAAAAGAAGCTGGAAGCCAAAGTAAAGCAGAATCTGGACTCAACATAGCTGTAGGATGAAGATAAATGAAAAACTCCATGAAAATCCCACTGAATTATAAACAGTTAGAAAATTACTTAGAGACCAAATTGCAGACTGGTCAAGACTATGTTCTTTAAAGCCTGTCAAGTACTGTGTACAGCCAGAGAGCTGCAGACAGCCCAAATTTCTCTCTGTTGGCCTGCAAAACCCCTGCAAACACCCTGAGCTATGGCAGTGAAGAGGCAGCCTCATTCCAGGTAAGCAATTCAATGTTGGCAGGAGCTGCATGGATACAATTTTGGCTTCAGGAGCTCAACTTTGCCTCACTTTTCCCAAACCATCCTACCCTGCAGCCTGGTTTGCTCATGGACTTGTTTTTAGTGATTGTCTTTCCCATGCTATAATATGAGAATGCAAATCTCTGGCAACTATGATTCACTCAAACTAAGTTAAAACTTGTGCTCTTAGTCTACACACAAGCCCTGGCTAGCACCACTGAAACAAAATTCATCCAGACATCTAATGTGCAGACCCAGGTGGCCAAAGTGTCTTCTCTCAGATCTTTCAAAAGATGAGCATGGAGTAAACCCAATATGTGCATCTAGGTGCAAACAAAATTCCCAAAGTATTTTACAAAACACCATGGAAGAAGTGCACAAGCTTTAGTTTTGTTTATCTTTTTTATAGGGCTGGAAAAGCCTTGCTGTGGCTATGGAGTAGAATCAAATGTCAGAGTGTGAGCAACAAAAGGAAATAGAAGAATGAGGCATACGTGATGACAGTACACAGTAACTTATTTACCTGAGTTTCCTACCCTTGAATTGGTTCAAAATTCCCTGAGAGGGCTTAATTTATTTTCTTAACTATGCAGACTATGACAGCACACATTCATAGCTAGCTGTATAAACTGCAATGATTATTTTGCCCATAATATTTATCAGGTTAAAGAACTACATATTACTTCTATAGCATATTGTTCATCTATCATTCCAGGTCATATTGTCAGTTCCTTGCTAATACCGGGATACCTTTACTCACTTGAATAGTGCTTTGATGAAACCAATTCTTGGCTTAACAGGAACTGCTTAACAGTGCAAGTCTGGGTATGCAATTTAACTTTCAATACAGAAATGCTTTTTTATATTGTTTTTAATTCCACATACACTTAAACTTTCCTTCACAATTCATTTATGAATGAATCCAATGGTAACAGTCACATACAGATTTAATGCACAAAAAAGAACATACAGAATCAGGGACTTGATTATATTATTTCATTAAAAATACCCCAGAGAGTATTGTAGTGCATTTTCAAGCCATTTCAGTTAGCTTCCTCTTAGGTTTCTGCTTTCACTGGGGAAAAAAGAAAACACCTGTATGCTATTTACATATTGCTTCATCTTCAAAACCTGCCAGCAAAAGCGTCTTATTAATTGGAAAAGCAGAAGGAATACATGATCATCTTCTATGTTCAGCTTACATGGTAGTTAAACTTGGTATGCAACCAGTGAGAAACAGACTTAAACACCCCCAAAAAATCAAAGCTTGTGTACTGATGTTTCCTACTGTCTGGCATGATTACTTCAACCAGTGGTCCGGAGAAAGACTGGCAGAAGTTGGAACCTATGGTAGCTCTAACTTAAGTTATCTTTGAAATTGCATAAGAAGCTGTAAACTGAGACAATATCCCAAGCTTATATATAGGCAGCATAAGTCTTATAGCCTCACCTTACTGCTGAAGTTAGCAACATCCTACACATTTTCTTTACTGTTCTTCAGAAGCCCACAATTAATAACTATAGGCAAGAATAGCATCAGACTGACATGACTACTGCTCAATAAATTGCAAAGAATAGAACATGAACAGGATTTATTCCCACTGGAGACAATATGAAGGGACACAGCCTGATGGAAAACGGACTGGGTACATGTCACGCCCTTACCACAGCAGCCTGCAGCACAAAACCCAGGTGCCAAACTCGGCTCAACCCATCCACGGCATTGCTCCTCTTCCACCTCCTACCACACAGCCTTGCAGGCTTTATCCGTGGTGTGTGAGGCAGCCAGGGAAGCCGAGAACAGACATGTAATGTACAGAAAGTACTACCCAAGCCAGTGGGCATCGCCCACCCTACATCTGCCAGGGCGAAGACTCTGCCCCAAGGAGCCACCATCTTAAATGTTTCCCGGTCGCATCCGGCACCTGGAAGCCAGAGCTAGAAACAAAACCCGCCCTTCCCCACGCTAACGGCGTACTCCTCCCCTCTCCGAGATCACCCGAGGAGCACATTTCTCCTCAGGGAACAAGCTCGCCGTTGTATAAGAGGCCCACAGGCCACCGGGGAGAACCGCTTCGCTTCACAGCGTTCCCACACGGGCCCTCACTCCATCGGCCGCCCGCCCCGCTCTGCTCCGCTCCGCTCCAACGGCTCCCGGCGCGCCCTCAGGGGCCGCCCCGCTGCCGAGAAGCGGCGCCTAGACCGAACTTATCCGCTCCACCGCCCGATACCTACGACATCGCGGCGCCCGGAGCCGTTCTCGCCGCCTTTGCAGATCTCCCGCCGCCGCCGCCGTGCACCACCCAAACGCCGCCGGCTGGAAACGGTGCTGAGAGGGCGGGACGCGGCCCCAGCAGGGCGGGCCGAGGGCGGCGGGGGCCGGGGCGGGG
>JANZLQ010000095.1:3089018-3099829 GCA_026212715.1 Elanus axillaris | reverse complement strand
GAGTCCAATCAGATGTTAGTATCAAAATATTTTTTTCTAAATGCAGTTTTACTCCATGTAAGACATGTTTTGCTTTACCGAGTCAGGCCTGCGGGGAGGTTGTCGGGTCGTCGGCCCCGCTGCCCCCGCGCTCGGTGCTGTGCAATGGTGGGAGCCGGGCCCGGGGAAGGTTTGTGCGGGGCCGGCTTGGGCGGAAGGTGATGGATGGCCAAACCCGGTCCCTCAGGGCTGTTGGGAGCGCCGGGCAGGGCGGAGGGTCCTCGGCGTGCGGGCGGGAGAGTTGCTTCCCATCTGAGGGACTGGGGGAGGGGGATTGTGAATGTCTTTTGTGGGAGGGTGGATGGTAAATTTTTTTTCCCAAGGTGACCCCTGCGCCCACCGGAGAGGGAGGTAGTGAGATTCATGTGGTAAAAGAGTTTCCTCGTTTCAGGTGAGCGAGGCCTGGGCTCGGAAGCTTAAGAAGCAGCAGCGGGACGCTTCCCCGCCGGTGTGTGTTTGCTGTGAATAGAGGTGAACCTCGGTTTCGGACCCGCGGCGAGAAAGGTCGGTGTTGCCAAGAAGGGTATGACTTAATTCCTGGTTGGAATATGGTTTTTATTTGTTAGAATCATAGCAACTAAAATTGAAAGCAAGCTGTGTTGTCCTCCCACTTCAGCCAAGGCTGGATTGCTCCCTTCTGGCTATTTTGTCTAAAGTGTCATTTGTCCGGTAAAAATTTAACGACCTAAGCCATGGGGCTGCTGGCAGTGCTGCCACTAAGCTATTGCTCACTGGATTTCTGAGCAATGTATTGGCAGCACCTCTTGGCAGAGCTGTGGCCCACGTAAGAAATATCTTGGTAATGGGAAGTCTAAGGAGTATAAACGAGAGTTCACATTTTATAAACTAGTTACTGGAAAATTAACATTTATTCTTGTTTTCCTCCTTGACTTTAACCCACTTCCATTTTGTGTGTGTAACACTGGTGCTTAATTATAGTGACACCCGTTTGCAGTAACCAGACTGTATCACAGTGTCCCTATGGGGTCCTTCTAATGCCAGTGTAATATTAAAGTGTCAGGCAGGTGGTCTGTGTATTATAAATAGGGTACTTCATCCATGATAAGCGATTATTATCTTTCTTTCCCAAGTGTAAAAGACCTATATAACTCAACAAGGTGCGAGTGATTTAGGCCTCCTGAGTAAAAATCCAATGAGTCCTGATGGGGAACCTATGATGCCATTGTCTTGTTGCTGAACTTGAGATATACCATTTATTACACTAGAATATATTTTCTGAAGTCAACATTGGGTAAAATAATATGAGAGGCTGTTAGACCAACAGTACAACACGATTTAGTGTCCCTCTGTGATGGACTTCTAAAAACTTTAATCACCCTTGGTAAAAGCAGAAAGCTGTTGTTAAAGTTTGCTTTACATTGGTGAGCAAACAGTATTAGTTACTGCTTTGAATCATTTTAGTAATTTAGAAAAAATGCATTTCGTGTTTGTTTTTTTCCCATTTATTTACAATTATATGGGTAGTGTTCTAGTACTTAAAAGGCCTAAGTTGCACCAAGTTTTATGCACAGTCTTAGCTTCATGCTTATTTATTTCTATTAGTTATATTTAGATAAGTCTTAAAAGTAGAATTGTGTGCTTAACTTCACATACTTGAAGGATTAAGGGTTACAATTTTGACCAATTTTACTATTAGCAAATTGGTATGTTTTACTGAGTTATAACTGTAAAAACAGAATACAAAAGCCCATTCTGGTATGGGTTGGCACCAGAAAAAAAGCACGTAATCAATTTAATAATTATTATATCCCTTTTTTAACACCTAGTGTTATATTGTGTTTATGACATTACACAGTGTCTCTGCTGAAGCTGTGTAAAGCTGCCCAGTTTTCCAGCTAAATCAGTCTTGGAAATATGAAAGTCAACTTTTGAGTGAGGGAGGAAATCCTGACAAATATGCAGTTCAATGTAGACACACTCACATGTAGGAGGCTGGAGGACAAAGGGGGCTTTAACTGCTGTTGACACCAAGAAACATAATAGAGAATCCAACATGATATGAGCCAGTCATGATCATGCAGCCACAGAGCTCTCTCCAATGAGATAAGCGCTGCATCCATTCTTGATAATATTTACTTTGTTATTGTTGTTTGGTGAAAAAGTCTTTTAAATAATTCTGTGCCTCTCACGCCTGTGGCCATGTTTAAATTGGCATTTTTTTCCTAAAAACACTCCACCTTTGCTACTGCTGCTGAACTGTAGCAACGAGAGTGGCACTGGCAGCAAAACAGTGGTAGGTATCGTATGTTCATTAATTTACCATTGTGACAAATCATGCTAGGCATAGACAGTGGTAGTCAACTCATCAGAGCCAACAAGTGCGCTTCTGTACAAATTCTCCCATTGTTTCTGTCATTAGGAGAATTTAGCTAGTGTGGCAAGAGTAGAAATTCTAGTGGAAATCCGTAGTAAGGACAAGTCCTAGTGGTTTATTTGTAAACATGGATAGCAATGGTTTCTATCACAGATAACTTAAAAATTTGTTTTATTCTTTCAAATAACATGATTATATAACCATTGTGATATCAAATGCCTGAAATTAAAATAAAATACAATAAAATGAAACTTTGTTTGTGGATCTCATGGTGCTTACCTACAAGCATAGATAAATATTTCCCAACCCAGATTTAGAGAATGGAAGACATATGACTCAAATGTTAGGATAATTTATGCTAGTCTGTGTTTCAGAGCACAAAGCAGAGATGTTATTAAACAGGCAAGACAGTAACAAATTCTAACTGTAATTGTATTCTTCACAGAATGGCCAGCAGTCCTGAGAATAATGCATCCCTCTCCGTTCAGAAAATCACACGCCCAGAAAGTTCCCAAGGAAAGAAGTCCCAGCATGCAGAAGAAGCAATCTTTTATATGAACTGCCGAGCAGCTTATCTAACTGTTTTCAAAAGCAGTTTAGAAAATATTAAATCAAAAGAACAACTCAGTTTAGGTAACAATTAGGTATTTTTTCCCCCTAACTATAGTGTGTGATGATTACAGTGGGTAGTTTACTGAATTGCTAACTGCTGTTTGTAGTGAGAGTATTCTAATACATAAACTCAGTGACTGTTTTAAGGAATTTATAGTAGTTTTAGGTAGGGTTCAGATTTCAAGTGTTGGTGGCTGTATCTTTGAAGACATTTTCATTATTTACCTGTTACAAATTATATCACACAGTAATTTTTCAAAGTTTATAGAAACTACCATTCCTCAAAGTTATTAATTTTCCTCAAATCCTTAATCTTTGTTACTAGATGTTGGATGACTCGTGGAAGTGGGAATAGTATACAGAGCTTTTCATCTGTAAATCACCAGTATGAATGGGCAAAAGTCAATACTGGGTGACAGCTTACAGGGGACCCGAGTGAGTTGTTTAACACCAGCAACTTTGATGGTAGCGTTGTTGCTTACTTGAGGTGGGCCTACGTCCTGCTTTTAGACTGTGACATTTCTGCAATAAATTTTTCCCTATCCCTGACAGATGATTTGAGTTGGTCTCAGTTCAGTTTATAGTGAACAATTGCCCTGGCACAGAAAATTGCCATGATTGGTATTAATTGGCACAGAGATTTGCAGACTTATATGACAGGTTGTTATTGGTGGAATGGATATGGTAATTTACCCCTAAAGATAGTCTCACAGATCAGTTCCAAGCCACTTTGAGTAATATATGAAAATATTGCCTTTCCTCTACCAACTTTATGTGATCAAATGGACTATTTCAGACGCTGGTGTTTCATAAGGATTCTTATTTTATTTAAACTCCCACTGAATTACAATGTTCACATAGACTAAAGTAAAGTTTTCATTTTTTTCGTCCATATTATATATGTGTATAAGTAGTATTGCTGTCAGCAGTACAATACAACAAAAAAAATATCTCTGAATGCTTCAGCTGTACTAAATAGAAGTGTTAGTAGACACTGAGAGCTGGGGAGCTTAACAACATTTGTTTTGAAAACCTATGGAATTTCAAAGTGCCTTGTATGGAATTATTAGGAAGGTTACAAAAGTTTACGTCGAAAATGGTAGTTAGGGCTGTGTACTAGAAATTGATTTCTTTATAATATATCTTAGTGACCAAGTAAGATAAGGCTGAGTAATAACCTGTTTCAGTTGTGAAATAGGTTTCACTGTTCCAGATAAAATTTCTCAAGCAAATATGATACCAACTTTGCTGTCTCTTGGAGTTGTAGGATTGTGTACTATGTCTTACCATGTTTGGGGGTTTTGTTTCTTTTTTTGTTTTGTTTTTTCTCTTTCAGAGAGCACTTTTGTCCTTCTGTGGAGAAGTTTAGTCATGGTTGTATATAATAGTATGGGCTTGTGTTAGGAAACTCATGAAAGTGTCTTTCAGTCCTTTTTTCTACCTGGAGTTTCATGATGTGAAAATCTTAGCTTGCTTTATTGGAAAAAATGTTTCCAGCTTGCATGGTTGACAAAGAAACATGAGAACATAAACCTTCAGTTAGATAAAGAGAACTGAAATGGATGATTAAAAAACTAATTCTTATTTTGTGGTTTTGGGGTACAGCTCAAAATGCACTTGGGATTGGTGGTAGTACAGGTTGTTTTCTTGAGTCGTCCTCATAGATTATAATGACAGTAAAAGGTTATGTGTGTTATGGCATTGCAGTTGTTTGTAATAAAAAACCCCAAGCAACAGCTAAAGGCAAAACCCATGCGAAGCTATCAAATAATTTATTTATAATTCTAGTGACCGTATATTTTTTTTGCGCGCATGAGGAAATGTTTCTCACTAATGGCTGCATTGCCCATGCCTAAAATATGCAAGGGTTCTCCATGTGGAAACCACCACTGTAAAAGCTGAGTGTACTTCTCTGTTGTACTGATTGTAGCTTCTTTCCCTATACCAGTACATGAAATTCTACTCATTAGCAAGCACATTCTTTCAGCATGTGACTTAGGGTTATCCAGGCTTTCTCAGCTGTAATAAAAGTGTCTTTCTAACATCCTAATGATAGTTTTGGATAATCTGGATTTTAAGATAGGAGTAGTGTGAACAAATGTCATCTCTTTTATATATGCTTTGGCTTTCATCTCTATCCATATGCCACTTTGCTACATAGCAAGTGTTTGGGCATTTTAGTTTCAAGGTCAACTCAGAAAGGGCAATTAGTTGCTCAGGCTCCCAGTCTTTTCAGAGATATTTAAGAACTTCTTTTAAAATTTGTTAGCATTGGGAGTTATTATAGACTTATATTGCATCTTAAGTAAATTCTGGCATTTATCAGATGAGTGGTACCAGTGTTTAAGCATCTCTTGCTACATGATGTTTGGCTAATGTTCTCAACTGTAAAATATTCACTTAGAGATTGGCCCTGCAAAATGTTATTTGTAGAAGTTTTACTTATTCATGGATAGTAGCTGTGTTGTAATATTACTTACGGTATTTAGCAGAATCAGTCTGGAGAGAAGTATAAATAAAAGGTGCAGTCTAATTGAACTTTCAAAAATACAAACTTGAGAGGCATGTAGTGTATGGCAAGTGCTGATCTCCCTGGGTATATAAAAATACAGAATTGTCACATATTTGAAGGATACTCTGTTAAATGTAAGTGAATACTGTGCTATATTGACATTCCAGGGAACTCAGCTATCCATATAAACAAACACACAGAGTAACTGCTCTTCCTTGGCTGACCTTGACATTGAAATCCTTCAACAATTGCTATGTGCCTAAGCCTTGCATGGATAAAGATGTAAGCTTTGCTGTATTCTCCTGACTCTGCTTGTAGAGGTGACAGGGCAGAAATCTTTATTTAGTCCTTGGCATTCAACTGGAGATTAGCAACAAAGGTGTCTGGTTTTGTTTGTTTGTTTTTTATGGTGACACGGTTGCCTACTGATAATTGTAATGATACCACCACCTCATTTCACAGATGCTACTGAACTGCTCTCAGCCGGTATAGACTTGGTCATTGGTCAGCTGGCTAAAAATCAAGCTGCCAGCCTAGGTGGAGATGAAGGATCTCTTGTGTTTCCCTAAAAAAACTTGATTATATGGGAAGATACCAAAACATCCCTCCAGTTTCAGATAGACGGTGCATTTGAATTTAATTTCAGTTTAACGTAATACCTTCTTCACTCTGGAAACTGATGAAATGATGTTTTCAGTAAAGACTTTTAAGAGGCTAACTTAGAGATCCAGCAAATTCATTTTGGAGAATGCCAGGTGTAGGAGCAGTAGGACTGATTGTGTGTATGGTATTGGCTGTTGGCCTTAACAATGCATGTCTGTTGGTATCATTTTTCCTTTACATTTGAAATTCATGTTGCGTAATTTGAATTGATAAGTTCAAATGTATAGATGCAACATAAAACATTGTTTAAGATAAATTCTACACTAGATCTCAGCTCTTGGCAAAGTAAGTGGAAGGACTTATGTGGATCTCTGTAGAAACAGGATCTAATAATGTGCAAGCTTACAAATAAGAGGTTCTTGATATTAAGGCAGGGGACATAGACACTGGGCTGAATTTTACACCTGTCTTTTGAGGAGACTATCTTTGAATTCATGGATATTTTGCTTATTTAATAGTTTCAACCCATTAACTTTCTTTAAGGAAGACATGCCATTGAGTCTAGTAGAGCAGTACATATGAGTAAGTGGAAGCTGCAGATCAGAGCCTTAAGCAAAATAATTCCTGTGATATTGTTGTGTTATAAAAAGTCACAGACTGCTCTCTGGTTTCTTCCTTTTTCTGTAGAAAAAGTGGGTGTGATTTACAGCAGCACAGCATATTCATATCTGTGCTGGATCATAGTTTGCAAGGGATGATCTAGGATGCAAGGCACTGCCTCTTTAATGATTCCTTTCAAAAGAATATGTGAGTGAGCTCATCTGCCCCTCAGGCTGCTTGAACCTCTCTGGTACAAACCAAAGAATCCAAGGCCTCGGAAGGTCACAGTCAGTCTGTATCGGTAGAGTACAGGATTAAGACTGTAAGCAAAACTGTCCTTTAAACCTGCCTTTCTCTTGGATTGATTTGGCTTAAAAGAAAAAGTCTGAACGTGGAAAGTGATTAAAGGATGTTTTGAAAAAAATCCTTCACTGACAGCTGGAATATATAGTTAATATTATGTTTTATTGTTCAGTACTTCAACAGGCTGGAAGAAATCCCTGTCAGAAGACAGTTAATAAATACTGGACTTCACAAACAACTACACTGAATTTTGATGATTTTTGTACTATTTTAAAAAAAGAAAAACCAGCTACAAAAACTGAACTGCTCGAAGCATTTAGAAAAATAGACACAGATAACACTGGATATATTTTGCATGATAAACTTTATAAAATTCTTACAACAGTAAGTATCAGTAGAAACTTAATTATCCATCTTTAACCATTAGTAGAGATTTTGGAAATTAAACAGGAAAACTATTCTGAATGTGTAAACACATATTCCTGACCAAAAGAACCAATAACTGATTCATGTGATTTGGTTTTTGGGTTTTTTTTTTGCAATGTAATGTATTATTTTCTGTGGTTATCTGATCTTATCTGATCTTTCTTTCAGTTTTTCCCCTTACGGTCTTGCAGTTGATAACCTGTCTGTTCCTTTCAGCAATTGTGCCTTGAAGGTGGAAGCTGGCAGAAAAAATATTTTTCATGTTTTCACAGAACACGTTGTTGAAACTTTATCAATACTGCAGTGGAGCAACGAAAGGGGAAGCACATGTCTCTCCCTTGGTTCAGTTAGTGCAGATAGAGGCCCTCTGCAGCCCTTTGGGGTTTTGAACTTTTACCAGGAGAATTAATGACATACCTTTGCTGTTCTCCCCTCACAAGTTGTTGTCTATGTATGTTCAGATACAGAGTTAAAAAGTAATAATTTTGTTATATATAAAATATTAAGGTCAGTGCTTTATTTTAAATCACAGCTATGATGTTCTGTCACACCAGTAACTTCACTGGATCTTGCAGTTAGTTCATTTAGGTCTTAAAGTAAACTGAGCTAGAGTAGGTCAATAATTTGGTTAGAGATTATGCATTATCAGCCCAAAGCATGCAAGTGTCATAAGGCTTACCTGTACATGTCATTAATATAGCTTAAAACAATGACATTAGAAAATATCTGGAAGTTCCTATTTAGCTGCTGAACTGCCCCCATATTTTTAGGTTTCATTGTATAATCTGAAAGGATAGAAAAGAATTTTTTTAAAATAGCAGCCGAGATTTTTATGATGATATGAGATTGTAGGAGATGGAACTTTAAAGAAAATATTAGCAAGAGTATGTTAGAATGATAAGTGTTGATAAGATTAAAATCCAGGTATCCAGGTCCTCTGAGGATCTGCAAAGCAAGCAAACAAAACCCCTGAAACAGAACGGTCTTCCAAGTTGGTGTAGAGCTGGTGCTCTGACTTTAAACTACATTGATGTACATCACAGATGATTACAATGATTTTCTTTCTCTGTTCTGTCAGTTTTTTTGCTTTGTGCAGCCAACCCCCCCCCCTTCATTGTAAAAGCCAATCATCTTGCACACCACAAACAATAGGAGCAGCAACAATTAAAACCAGACTGGTAGTAGAATTCTAGTAGAGTGCTCAAAAGTGAGAATAAAACAATTTCAAGGAAATGTAGAGAAGAGCAAACTTAGACAGAAGGATCAAACAATTTACATACTATATTTGTTGTGGTTGACACAATAAAACAGAATTATTTGTACACTTCAAATGTGGCAGAACCTTCAATTCTCATTCTGTATGAACAAAAAGATATAGTTCCAACAGTAAGGAAATATTCTATATATAACAAAAGATAGAAGTAACAGATGTTGAGTGCTACTGTAGTTATGTCATGAAGGGCTACAAGCTCTGTATTGTTATATAAAAGTTGAGGCATTGCTTTATATAGACCTAGACTGAAGAACTTACTAGATGTGCCTGCAGTAGCAACTGGTGCTGTTCAAAGAGGAGAGGATCAGGATTTGATTCATTGCAATCCACTATGGCTCTGGGACCATATGTCCACATCACATGTTTACCTACAATGAAGTTCGTGTTAGTTTTCAGTCCCAAGTTTAGACCATGCATCTATAGCTGAAAAGTGTGAAGTATGTTTCTGTACAGCAATCACATATTGCTGTGTCATTGCTAACAGACCTGTGCATTTGTGTACAGGAAATTGCTGGAGGACCTTGTGGAAGACATCCTTTCTTCTTGAGTGTGTCCACATTGCAAGTGGGGCACTCAAGATGATGTTCTGACATGCAGTTCAGATTTGGTTCCAAAAGGAGGGAAATTGCTCTGGCTTCACACTAATGATTCCAAGTAGAGATAGGTGCAAGGCAAATTCATGCCTGGAATAACACTTCTAGTGAACTAAATTGCACATGTAGACTGGTATAATAAGATAGCTCAAGTAAATAAGTGAAAATAACCATTATGAAGTGAACTCTTGGTTGTTAGTGTGCTACAATATAAGTAAGAATGACTGAGAGCTGAGATTCCCCAGTTTCTGGAAGATTTTCTGAAACTGATATGAGTGTCATTCATGGTGGTTTTCCAGAAGGCACCACAGATTTGCATAAACTGATGCAATTAATCTGTTCGGTATTCAGTAGCATTGTAGGGACATAATTTTTATGATGTTGACCTCTGTTTTGATAATTCAAGTCAAAATCCATTCAAATCTGTTGCAAGATAAGATTCCCTGAAAGGATATTAAAAGAATCCTTCTTTGTGTTTTTATTAAATGTGTGCTGTAGGTGAACAGCATTCTTGATTAGGAACCCAAACTGAGTTGTTTTTTTTATTGCAGAGAGGCGAAAAAATGACTCGGGATGAAGTGAGTGCCATTATTAAACAAGCCGATTTTAACTGCAGTGGCAAACTTGATTACAACAAGGTATGGCAAACAGAGTGATATTATTTGTTCTTGTGTTATTGACCTGATGTTATTGACAGTATTAGCATTATCAAATGCAGTACATACCACCTCCATGTGTTGGTCCATTGATGACCTTACCCCAGTCGTCCCCCCCCAACTGCCTACGTACTGGAACATAGGCAGGTATATATTTCTGTTTCACTTATTTTATCTGGCTATTATCCTTGAAAAGGTCACTTGCTGCAAGTGAACTTAATGTTTTAGGCAGAGCCTAATAGTAAGCACAAAACCTAACAGCATGCATGAAGGTAAGAGTTAAAGGAATGGCAGGTTAAAGATGACTATTGACAGCAAACTTGGCTAATCAGTAAGAATTGCTATGTCTTGACACTTCATAATTTCTTGTGTGTGGGACATTATTGTACATGTGAACATCTAATTTTCAAGATACAATACCTTATCAGTTTTTCTGATATGTCTAAGTTTTGAACGGAATAAACAGTCCAAAAGATTTGTGCATAAATATAGTTTCATAGAAGAAACCCAACCCCCTAATAAAAATCCTATATTAAAAAAAAATAGTAAATCAGTCTTCAAATATATAGAAAGAAATATAAATCGCCTCTTGGGTTGAAACTCACACTTCATTTTTCATTCAATATTTGGACCTCCTTGTTGAATCATGAGTCCATTTTACTGTATCATTTGAGTGGTTGCTCTGATTCATGAAAATGAAAATTAATATTGTGCTTTAAGAGAAAATGCATTACATCTCTCTGTGGAGACCTTATAGAAGCCTTCCAGAACTTAAAGGGGGCCTGCAGGAAAGATAGGGAGGGACTCTATCAGGGAGTGTAGTGATAAGACAAGGGGTAACAGTTTTAAACTGAAAGAG
>JANZLQ010000095.1:3043600-3088955 GCA_026212715.1 Elanus axillaris | reverse complement strand
AGGTTGCCCAGAGAGGCTGTGGATGCCCCCTCCCTGGAAGTGTTCAAGGCCAGGTTGGATGGGGCTTTGAGCAACCTTGTCTAGTGGAAAGTGTCCCTGCCTATGGCAGGGGGATTGGAACTAGATGATCTTTAAGGTCCCTTCCAACCCAAACCATTCTATGATTCCACGATTCTATCTATTGAGCTGTCCTTTGCTTATTAATGTTACATTTTAATCCTTAAAACTGTGAGAAGAATGTTTCACTTAACAGATTACTTCTCTTTATCTAAAGTTTTGTGACTTATACATGACAGCCAGTGAGCAGTGCTGCAAGACTGCTCGAGAGAAACTGGAAGTTGATAGTCAATTGAGGCAACAGCAGTTTGGAAATCAAGCTGATTTGTCCTCTGAAGGGATCACGCTGCCAGTGTCAAAACCATCGCCAAGAATCTTGAGGAAAACTGATCACAAACTAGCACCAACAAAAGGTATTTATATTTCATATTGGGAGTTTTCATTCTGTTGGAGATCATGCTCTGGGTCAATGAACAGTTGAGTATTTGTTTAATTTTTCTCAGTTTAGTGAGGATGTTGCTGACTAATATTCATTTCCACTGTGGCAATTGCATAAATGTCTCAGTAGAATATCTGATCTTCATGTTCAAGTGGACATTGGCTGCATCTATGTTCTGAAGCATTCAAATTTTTAAGGATGAATTTCGTTGACTCTCATGTGACACAGTTCAGAGGGGAGAGAGAAGGTGAATGCTCAGATGTTTCCACATAGGCAAGTTATTTTTTTCCTTCCCTGATCAGAGATGAAACCTTAAATATTTATCAATCAGCAGTCTGTCTGTTTCAATTATCGAGGCTACTTTTAAAGCAGAATCAATACGAGAGTTTAATGTTCTTCCTGAAGTTACAAAGATACTTAAAAATCTCCTCAGACTGGAAAGAGTGCAGGCTAACAGGCTGAAAAGGTACCATGTATGAAATATTTGCATGTAGTGTGTGCTGTTTAAGTTGCTTCAATTCTAGGCAATACTGAAGAGGTGCAAAAATGACAGAACAGTGATGAAGACTGAGTTTATGTAGCTAAATCAACAACTGTATGAGCAGAGTTGCCCCAACATGAGGAATCAGAAAGTAAAGGCTTGGAAGTAATTGCATTGGGCAGTGTGCATGTAAGTGATGTGCTGTCTGGCAGGGAAACTATATTGTCCTGAAAAGAAATAACTTTAAATTAGAAGCAGGTTAAACCTATCCTCCCAGGACAGATTTCCCTTGATTCCAAGGTAAATAGAATCATATGGTAACAAATTCTTGTCCTTCAGGCAGATTTGGTTCCCAGGTTCTGCTGTTCATATGCCCATTCACCTGGGATGTACAGTCAGGGAAGTAAAGATGTTTGGCTAATGAAAGTTATTAATTATAAGGGAGGTCAGCTTATCTGATTGAAGTTCTTGTAATCCAGTTTTTCTCTGTATACCTATAAATGTAAGGCTTTATGATAAATAGCACTAGAAGTGGGTTGAAATAATGTAATTGTAACTAAATACCTATTTTCATAGGTGACAGTAGATCTCCTTCAAGACCTTCATCAGCTCAAAGTTGCAAAGCATCTGTTTCTACCACTATCAGCATGGGTGCCAGTAGCAACAGAGACACAAAGCTAATTGAGCCAGACACAATGAAGGTATCATGTAAGCTAGTCCTATTGAAATTATGCTGTTTTCCTCTAGGCACGTATGTTATTGCATTTTAAATAAGAAACCGTTTTTCTCTGATTTTTAGCTTATGTTTTATTAATAGTTTGTCAAGGGCAGCTATAAACTACTGAGAGGTTTCTTGATACATATTGTTATTAACATTTTTATATACTGTTGGTTTTGCTGACATGTAGTTATTGAAAATAATTTTTCAGGTGTGAAGGTTTAATAGAACAAAGTGTGGTTTTTATAAATGAAACCACTGTTGGATAAAACATTTAATGACTTTTTGAGAAATTTAAAATTTAATAATTTATTAGGTTGGTGAGAACTTTAAATGCTTAAGTAGTCTGAAAGATTGTGTATCATAAACCTTTATATGAAAGGTAATTGGAAATAAATAACAGATCTGTGAGCATATTCAGTTTGTTGGGCATTACTTTGTAAATATATGTTGTGGCCTGAAAATATTGATTTTTAGTTAGACTAATATGTTCTATCAGAATTTTCTTTTAAATAAATCACTCATTCAATATAAATTCCTGTGGGAGAAAGACAACAAAGTCACTTTGCTAAGTCAATATTTGTAGAGTGTTAATATTGATCTTTTCCCTTTGTTTTCCCTTTCTTGACTGAACCTTTACTAGTTTTCTTTCAACAGAAAATAATAGCTGTAGAAATATAAAACATTAACTGGAAAATGCTAGGATACATTAAAAATGTGCACCTTGAGACTCCTGTATAAAAGGGAAAAAATGGTTATGACCACATAATATAACTGCTGCTAGCAAACTGAACTGATTGTTCTCATGAGTTACATTTTTGTTTCAAGTAACAGCTCTGTATTTGTTATTGAGCTCCAAAGTCCTTTATATCTTCGACATTGCTATACAGTGACATTTGTTCTATATTAAAATTTAAAAACATAATCTCAAAGGAATTTTTTGCAGTCTGTTTAGGTATCTGGACCTCCATGCAATTTAACCTGCAATTTCACCTTGTTCAAACATGATGGGTAGTACATAAAACCATTGCACAGTTTCCCAATATTGGATCTTCTTTCTTTGCACAAGCTAGTAAGAACTGACTGAAAAAAAGCAGCTGCAGATATCAATTACTATTGATTAGCATCACAAAAAACCTGAAATCAATAAACATTAAAAGGTATAAGTAGAACTACTAGTTTTTTTTAACCTTAACTATTAAGGGCACAATGCAGACTGTCAAAATCGGTGCATAAATACACAGTGATTCATGTGGTGTGGATCAGAATCTAGCACCCCAAAATTATTATTATCTCGTATTCAGAATTTTTTTTTTTGAAGTTCATCTGTCTTTTTTGGGACAGTAAAATGTTGCCATCATGAAGTTGGACCAATGCTGACTTTACATTTCTGACAGAAGACGACAGTGGAAGTCAAAACACGGTGAATGTCTATATTTTAAAAACCCTTAGAAAACATGGAATATGTTCATAGTACATTCTTCCATGTGTTTTCTTTTTGTCGGTGAAGTTTTGTGACATGTTCAAAGCCATATAAATAAATTTGGGGAGAAAAAAATAGACAGTTACAGAAGTTCTACAGATGTGCATAAACAACACGCTGACCTGCTGGGCTTCAACTGTAGTTGAATCACAATTTATTAAAAGATGGCTAATGGAGATCTTGAACTTCTGCAAAGTATTCTTTGTGTTGTTTTTAGTCAAGATTGAAAGGCATTAACAAAAAAGAAAAAGCACGTTGTGTATCTTGTTCTAAAATCTTCCCTCTGCATTGGGTAGCTAAATTATCCCTGCTAAGGAGTCTCACCTTTGCATTCTGCACTACTGAAGTCAGTGAAAAACCCATATACACAATGGGTAGCAAAAGAAATAACTTGAGAAAAGTCTTTTTCCTGAAAGAAACAGGTATGTGCTCCCACTCATATCCATGAAATAGCCTCATGCAATTGAACTAGCTAGACTTTTTCTGTGCATATGGAATAGGTTTGTACAAGACAAAACCTTGAACTGAAGTTCTTTGCCTTAATCATAGGAACAATTCCTCTCACAAACATTGCTTTTTATCTGGAATTATGCATGAGTGTGTGGACAATTTCAGTAATAACTTAAATTGTAATAGCAGCGGAATGCATTATTTGGGCAGCAACCATCACTGGCAGCAGCAGCCAGTGCCTAACATTTCTTTATGGTTAACATTTCTGATACAAACATTTCCCACTATGTTAGCTATTATTTGATAACTTTTGTTATGCTTAGAAGGAACATACTAAAATAAAAACAGAAAATCATCTTTCAGCTTCCCATGTTTACATACCTGTTTATAATTTGGCATGGGTAATTTAGAGAATATAGCACCACCTTACACTCCCTGCAAGAATAACAGTTTAGTATTTGATTCTTTAAGCACTGTCAGACTTTTGCTTCCTGTTGGTCGCATCTTAACCTGCATATTGTTCCTTGAGAGATTTTATTTCTCTGCTTTCTTGGACTGTTTGATGTTCCTGTTGTAATAGTGTGTATCTGAATGCAAAACTGGTGGTCTTTCATCTGAAATAACAGCTAGAAAAATGGAAGGTAAACAAACAGGACAGAGCCGTTCTCCATGGACTATGTGTAAGATGATGGTTTGAAGATCAGTGCCACAGTGAGAAAGGGGGAATAGAATGTGGCTGTTAGAGTGATTTTTGTATGTGAAAATTGTCACAGTATCTTTTTTGAATAGTTGTAGCACATTTGGACTTCTGTTTAAACTTATGCACTTCTATGTCTCAAAGAACAGTCATATTGCTTCATTAGCAGACCTTTTGACTTTGACCTTTTTGAAATGTCATTAATTTTTCAAACAGTTTTGTAAGGTATTAAGCTTAGAGACTAAATGAGCTAACAACCAGTTATCTCAGCTGTGTCAACTTTTAAGGAAATATCTCCATTTACTTCATATGGCCTTTAGACAAAATGAGGAGTCATGCAAGTATTGGAATAAACAGTTTACTGAGAATGGAATAGTACTAGAAATGATTTAACAGACTAAACTACATATTTGAATTCTAGCACCGACTTATGTTGACTCTAATGTTAATATCAACTCCCATTATGCACTTGTTTGACTGAGAGAACCCTATCTATTGCTCGATGTTTAACTCTCACCATTAAGACCCAATAATGTTTTGTCTCTGTTCACTTCTTTCCTAATTATTTTTTGTGATTGCACCCCTTTTGCTTATCCTGTTACTAGAAATCTAGTTTCCTGGGTAGAGGGCGGTATAAAATTTTTAGGTGGCCTTGTTAATTAGGTCTATACAGCTATGTAAAAGGTGGCCAGGGACTGATCTCTGACTCTGTGGACCAAGTAGCATAGGTAGCTGCACTTCCACAAGGCTTAGGCCTAGCACCCTCTCAAGAAGATCGTGTCCACTTTAAATGGCACTTCTTGCTTTTTTTTCCTAGAACCCATGTGGTAGTGTTGTAGGTTTAAGAAATTGTATTTTCTAGTGCCATTCCTAATTTTATGTCTCTGCATCCTGACCAAGAATATATGTTACAAGCTGTGGGGTAGGTCATGGCATGGAGTGTGCAAACTTATAAAACCTGATGGGTTGATGTTGACGGTGTAGGTCACAGGAAGCCAAACTGAGTGCAGTTACATCCATATTCCTTTTTGAAAGTGGTACCTGAAGTGAAAAATCCTTTGAACTGTGTACACATTTTTTTGAAGAGTGCTAGTTGTAGTTGTCTGAAACAGAGCCATGGAATGAGCTTACAGCTAGGTGCTGTTTCTTGGTTTTTTTGTATTTTGCAGTGTAGATGTAGCTACTCATCATTGTTCCTCCAACGGCATGCTGTTCCCTTTGCATCTCTGATGGCAGAGAAGATAGGTTTCCAGGAAGGCCCTGGATCCATCATATTATCTTAAATGGAAAAGATTATGGGAGGGGAGGGACTTGGATATTAGTTTCCATCAGGGATTGGATGTCACACTTTCTTTTAGATAGCTTAGTTGATCTTTGTCTTTTTGAGAGCCTGTACTCTGAGGAGGTATGTTTACTTTTAAAGTCTCTTAGAACTTCCTTAGCAAAGTCTTAATTTTCTTAAAAAATCCAAAACCTCCAAAGAACAGCAGAAATTGCGTTGCAAAGTATATAGTATTTGTACTTAAAAATACTGCATATTGTCAGCTGTATGTAAATATAATTAGCAGAATTTGACATCTAAAATTAGTATAATGCATTATGCTACCAAAACTATTGGGGTACTGAGGATGAAATAATTGTTGCCTTTAGACCAACATCTTGGCTGGGACAGGGTAGTCTTACCATAACAATAAGTAATTTGAGATGAAGATAGTTTCCAGCTATGTAAAATTTTGAATTCTCAGTGTTTATCCACATTCATGTTTTCAGGATGATATATTTTTATTCCTTTAGTGTGAAGATTCTTTTCATAGCTGAGTTTGTGCTATTTGGGTGAAACTTGTAAGAGTGATTCAGAGGCAGAAAATGAAGTTAGAGATAGTATTAGATTCTACAGTCTTTCTATGCCAACAGAGGTGGTGAGTTTTCTCAAAGTACTTCTCTGTCTTTGTTTTGATTAATTTATAAAAAGTTCTTAAAGCAGAAAGGAGTATAATGAAGATGAATTTGGTAATGTTTGAGAAATGTTTAGTATAGAGGAGCTGATCCTGTTCCCACAGAAATCTGTGGCAAAACTGTGGCACAGGATTGAAGGCTCTTAAATCCATGAGTCCCTGAGTAATTTATGTTCTTAAGAATTGTAGAGTTCTGAATGGAGAAATATAAATTCAGGATCACAGCTACATGTGTCATCAAGTGTGTTACTTGGCATCCTGGGTGTATGTACACTAGCAAAGTCCCATTCTTGCCTGTGACCTTTAGGTCATTGACTGTCAAGTAACATCAACTGAGTGTGAATGCACTGTACTGAGAACTGATGATTTAAGAGGAGAAATGAAGTGTAGCACTTTGATAAGGACTGTTTGACCTTGGATGGAGTTAGTAGTCAGCCTCCTTACTGGGAGTTGCATGCACACATTCCCCATTTTTTACAAGCTCTCTTCTCAAATCTGTGTTAGCTTACCTGTGACACTGAACACTAAGCATAGGTACAGCCACCTGGACAGAGCTCTCTGCTAAGATTACACTGGAAGATTCCTTTAGCTAGGCTCTGCTCAGAAACATTATCTTCCATTGCTAGGGAAGTGACTAGAAATCATGGACTTAATCCATACCAGGGAAGGCAAATCATGAACATCTTCTGTTCCTCAAGGCATACTATATGTTTGCAAGGACTTTATTTTTATTTTACTAAAGCAATACCATTTGAATGATATTTGAAATTGCAAATTGGGACTTGCTGTTTAAAAAAACATTAAAAAATTTGAAGCATGTAGCTGTTCTAGCATCTCAGCAAATTCATGGCTTCTCTAGGAACCATATTATTCACAAATACAGCAGTTTTCAGTTTGTCTTTCCCATAGCTTTGACAGAAGTCAAGAAGAACCACTTAATTTGACCAGTACTAGTGTTTGTGATTTGTCTGCGCAAATGACTCCTCATTGTTCAGCTAATCAATTATGTTCTTTGCTTGATTGGCCTGATGGAGCTAATGTAGCAAAATTCCAGCCTTTCAGTGGTGAATCACACAGCTCAGAGAATTTAATGAGTTCAGTTTGATTCTTCATGGCAATTCAAATTTAATTTCAACTGTCTGAGCATTGGGGTAATCTGTATGTTTTTCAAGCATTTTCACAAGTGAAGCAAAGTTACTAACTGCTGTGCAAAAATTTACTACAAATTAATATATTTCGGAGAAAGCACTTTTATCTTGATCAAAGATCAAGGCAACATCTAATATTTGCTTGGTTTCCAGGAATGGCAACGTGCACAATCCAAAGGATGCTTCTACTTAGAAGAAGATGGTGAAATCGTTAGTCACAAGTACAAGTTGCACTTACCTCAAAGGTCTACAGTATGTATTACCATCAAGCCTTTAAACGTTTGTCAGGTAGAAGGTAAGTGTATCTGTATTTCTTTGGAGAATTTTCCTCTATTAAAAATATTTTTCTCTGCTGCTCATATATCTCTCCCTTTCTCACTTGCAATACTTTGCAGTATTGCAATATAGCAATACTTTTCTCTGTCAACAGAGCCCTACTAAAAATATAACTTGGCACACCATATTTTCTGCTTAGTCATTTTGTGCTTGCTGCCTGGGCAGTGAAAATCAGCTAGGTCCATTATCTTTCTCTCTTTAGTCAGCCAACCTCTTAGATTATTTTTGGCCATAGATTTGTGAAGTTTCTTATTACAAATTTTACTGTTTGCAGTATCTCTCTTTAAGGTGTTAATGTACTTTGTGGGAAACAACAATACAAAATTTAGTGAATATTGTGTTCTCCACCCAAAATACTTTTGTACATAATTAAAATAGGTTATGGCTTTTTTGTGGCAGTATGGTATCTTGATGTTTTGATTATAAATCTTGTCTGAGGGATTTATAGCTTAGTTTGCCTGTTTTAATTTTCATCTTAAAAGAGTGAAGCCCAGCATTAGAGCCACCTGAGATTAGTCAGCCTTTGTGGTCCTTTTTTTCCAAACACTACTGGCTTTGTTCTCTCCAGTGATTCACCAAGGAGCTTTATTTAGTTGCTATGTTGGAATTATTTTTTCCCCAATAGATTATTTCCTCTTCAATCCTGTGAAACAGGAGCCATTAGATGCCAAAGATGTTTTAGAGTAATCTGGACTGGCTGTTGTGCTATGGGTTGGTAACTGATTCTGATTGAGGTTGGTAATAAAAACTTCACTGTAAATAATTGACAGAAAGTAGTTATATTCCAGTTACTACCTGGCTGAAATGGGAAGCTAATCAACAGACTTTTAATGGTAAGGAAATGTGCTCTAATACTAACAGATTTCAGTAACAGAATGTCTCAGTGTTCTGCTCATAACTTTTCTTTTTTCATGTGGCACCCTCTTAAACTGTGCCTTAGAATAGCTCTGCTGCAGGATTGTCCAGACATTCTGTGTAAACAGAAGAGTACTTACTTGTCTTTTTAAAAAAAATTCTACTTTTGCACAACATTGTTGTCCTGTATATAGTAATATCTTTGTGTTTTGTTGTGAAGAGGAAGGTATAATACTGATATGTAAGGAAAGGATTCATGCTAGCAGAACAATTACCTTTTTATGAGAAATCAAAGATATCTTAAAATTTTTAACAAAGCTCTGTGGTATGTATCCACTCATCAGTATTCTTGACTCCTAACTGTAGAAAAACTAAGCCCTTGCATTCATTGTTTTGCTGTGGTCCGATTAACTTGAAGACTACTTAATAGTTCATTGATTAATTGCCCTCAGGAACTGAGCAGCTACAAGAAATCAGAGATTCAAATGGCATCTATTCAACATGGCCTGTAAGACCAGGCCTCCATTCCAATCCAACCCAAGATAAACAAACCATACATGATCAGACAAACAAATCATAAGTGATGCCATGTAGGGGAGATCTTGCTATTTAAATCTTAAAAATGATTGAAACTTATACTTCTGAGATTTGCATCTTCTAGTATCCCTAGCTTTTGCACATAATCTGGGTTTCCAGTCAAGATGACTTTAACAGTATTTTACAGAACATCAGAAGAGAATTTTGTATAATATTGCTAACATCCTTAATTGCAAATATCTAGGAGCCTTAGTATAAAGAAAAGTAAAAAACAATAATGTTGTACTAATAGTAGAAAACAATGAAAATAGCTTCCTTAACTACCAAAGTTTTAATATTGGAACTCATAACGGTAATCATTATCTGTAAGACAATCACAAGAGTTTGGACAATTTATCTGATCAGCCTAAATAGGAAGGGAATCCCAATAGCATATAATGGAATTTTTTTTTCCATCTTACACTAACAAGGGTCAATATGATAAATACCACAGAAATACCTACTTTGGCATTCAAAGAAAAACAATTTTGTGCCATTATTAAGCATTTGTGTTGGGAATGCTTTTCTTTTTAGGAAAATCTTACCGTTGGTTGTCAGTGGATGCAGCTTTGTATATTCTCAAGGAAAATGAAACCCAAGAAAATCTACAGCTTGTGAGCTTTACTGAACAACAGAACAAAGAGGTTAGATGTTTTTGTTGTATTCCTATTTTAATTGTTGTATCTTTAGCGTATGTGTTAATGCTGTGTGGGTGAGTTCCCATGTGTTTGGCAGGAATTCAAACTGTACCTAATCAGACTAGAGGAGAGAAGAAACACTTGTTCTGTGCATGTTCTCTTTCAATACTGACAGAACTTGTGCAAAGTAAGATGTAATACTGTCTTAGTTATGCCGTTTGGATGGGCTGAAATGCAAGCAACTTGTATGGAAGTAATGAAATTCTGGTGAAGACCATATTATCATGTGGTTTGTAGGCAAATATTGCTGAGTTGCTGGCTATCTATATAGATACTCTGTGGAAACTCACTTGTATTCCTGCATCTCTAAAACCAAAATTTTGAAGGTAAAATTTGTTAAAATTTCCTTTAATTTTCTTTCTCCTTGCCATATATATGTTTTTCAACTTCATAATGCACAGAATATTCTTATCCTATGGCAGAAATAGGGGAGGAAAAATGGCAGCATTAACTTGCTTCCCCCTTCCAAGCCACAGGGAACTCAGCTTGCTTCTTAAACCCTAAGTCACTTGTGACTTTTTACACAGGAAGTTTTTGCTACTAGTTTGAACAAAGCTGATAAATCAGGGAGGAAGTTAAAAACTCTGTGGGTTTTGTCAGCCTACTACTGGCTGCTTTTGTTTTAAAGTTTAACAATTAAAGAGTGTTACAAATCTGAAAAATGACAGGACTGTTATTATACACTTCTAGTAATGACTGTTCTCCCCTCATCTCTAGCCCTGTATGGTTTTCTAACTTTTATTATAACTAAGAGATCCACTAGGTTTTGTCTTTAAAATAGCATCACACAGCATCTTGCTGTAGACATACTTTCTTTAAGGAAAGAACCTAGCATTACCAGTGTTTTCAAGTAATTAATCGCTTTTGTATGAATATAAATAGTAATAAAGAAAGGTGTCATTTGAGAAGTAACTTACAAACTTCTCTGTCTTCCTTTAAGAGTAGATGTTTGGATGGAAAGGGGAGCTTGGGTCAGGAGTTTACTGGCTACTCCCATTTACAACAGGCTGTAGATTGAAGAAGGTAAAACCACAAATTGCTGGAGAAGCAAAACTGGTGTATAGAGGTGAAGATGGAGAGCTGGCTCTGACCAAAGAGTTCCGGTGAGTCATATTCCCAAATATGCATGATAACTGTTATAAACTTGTGTGCTCCAGATAACATACAGCTTTTTAAAAGCTGTATGCTACTAAAGTACTGTTTGTACAGAATATTCTCAAGTAGACTGAATAGTTATTGAACTATATTATGAGACAGTAAAGGAAACAAATATTTGGAAATATTTCTGCCGTTTTCATATTTTAGAGCTGCTTTATTGGATATATTTGAAACAATTGATTTGGATGGAAATGGCCTTCTGAGTTTGGAGGAATACAATTTCTTTGAACTGAGAACTAGTGGTGAGAAATGTGATGAGGAAGCATGGGCTGTATGTAAAGGTAAGTTCATTGCTGTGCTTGATACAAGTAATTAGGGCTATCAACCTACTTGCAAGCTGTTGTTTATAGCATCCTACTATGTATATAGCATAGAAGAACTGAGTATTTTGTAGCCTATACTAAGAACACGTGGATATTGTTATCTTCTCTCTTTGTTTTTCTTTTTTTTCTTTTTCCAGTCTCCTGTCCTTTGCTTTCCTTCATTCTGGATTGTGTGTCACTGATCTTCTGCTGAAAAAAAATTCTTCCCATTGCTAATTTCAAACTTTAGTAGGTGAAAGATTTTGTAGCTGCCAAAAACTACAGGTTTGCTAATCGTGGATCATATGGTGAATTAAACTGTAACAGGTATTCATTTAATCGATCTCTTTTCTGCAGACTAAGCTGATACTGCTTTCATACCTCACCAAGTGTTGAAAGGGACATTTGATAGTGTGTTTATGATGCTTTAAAAATGGCATCTAGAGCTTATGATAATTGTTCAGAAAAGTAGACTTTAGAAAATGCCTATTGCAACTATGTATTTTCTTCAGATGTAAGCAGTTTTTCATTAAAAATCCATCTTTTGAAGGTTCATGTATGGTGTGTCAGTTTGTCCATATCGTGCTATATGACAGCCATGAGATTCTGAGGCTTCCATGAGTGAGTTGAGGAAGCTGGCAGTCAGTTAAGACTCTTGCAGCTATCCTTTGTTTTCTGTCTGTTGATACATCTCACCAATGTTACTGGACATCCTGCTAGCTTGCAGGAACAGTGTTGGGCCACAAATGTGAATTTTTAAGAAAAAAGGAATTCTGTGGCATTGCTTTAAGCTTGCATATACTCATCTCATAATGGCTAGGAGAAGTCAACCACCAGTGACCATAAGCTGCTCTGATAGTACAGTGTGTGAAAGCAGTGGTTTCAAAGCATGGCCAATTTAGCTGCAGTGAGTGAACAAACTGGAAATTTAGAAGCCATTGTATGAAAATTAGAAGTTTCTATAAGAAATACAGTTTTTCTGCAACTCATGTCTGACATGCCAGTATGGCATATCATTGTATATTGGCCCATGTCATGCTTGATATAATTCCTTTGTGGGCTCTGATAGATTGCTTAATTTGGGCCAAAATATTTTAGATCTAGCTAGTCCTGCTAATTATTTCTCCCCAAAACACTCTTAAGATATTAGACTTTTCCCTAAACGATGGAAAAATCATACACAAATACTTGAGTTTCTTGTCCCTTTCAGGCCTGTACATGCTATTCCACACTTTATGACTTTGTCAGTGTTACGCCTCTGTGCACTGGTCTCAACATGAGTAGGCTGGGTGGGTGTGTGGGAAGTGTATAAGAGAGGAAAGAAGAGAATACAGTGAATTTTTTACCAGGTCATTAATCAGTTGAAAGGTTCAGACGAATATCATAAATCTTGACACCAAAGTTCAAGCCATTTATTATAGCATCTGTACCCTTAGATAGATTTATTAAATTGGTAATCCCTTTTTAATAATATATAGTAAAGATTTAGCATTGTTATGAAGATGAGAAAACCATTTTTAAAAATCTCTGACACAAGGACATTTCAATTATGTGTTTGCTGACATTAGAGTGGTCGATCTATGATATTCTATCTAGAGAGGGGTGTTAGGATTACTGGCATTTTATTGCTTTTTAGGAACTAAGTAAATCATTTCTATATCAAGAACCTCAAGCATTAAGGGTGCTGGCTCCAGCAGACTTTAATTTCCCATTCCTAAAACAAGCCATTCTGCAAATCTCAACCACAACAAATACTGCTAGCAAAAAGGAAAAAAAAAATCAGTATGAACTCTTTCTGTTTTGAAATCTCACCCTCTTTTGGGTTATATAAGGGGCCAGCTGTTACTAGTCATTATCCAAAATCCACAGGGAACCTCTGCAAAGAGCACATACCTGGTCAAGGACATTCTTTCCCAAAGAATACTGGAGAGCCTGAGGCTGCAACATGGCTCCATCTTTGAAACCTCGATAACATAAGTGGGAGTTTGGCTTTGGAAGGGGTGTTTGCAAAGAGAATAGAAGTTAAGTGCTACCTTATATTTCTTTTTAAACAGAGAATTTTGATATGAAGAAGAATGAACTAACAAGACAAGGATTTATGGATTTGAATCTCATGGAAGCCAATGACCGTGAAGGGGATCCTAGTGACCTTTGGGTCACTTTATTGTCTCTGGGCTACAATAAAGCATTAGAAATGATAGAGGTATGATAGCCATGTAGCAAAAATAACTGCTTCACATACAGCTTGCTGCACAAGTTTAACTGCAGTACTGTTTCTGTTTGTCATAAATTGATTTAGGTTGGTCAGTAATCCAGTCCGAACACTGTTAATACAGCGTTTACACTATGACTTTCAGTCATTATGGTATCCTTTTTCTTAGGATAACACTGATGTTGTTGAAAGAGGAAATTTGCATTTTGCTTTAGAGAAAGGCAGTATTTTGTGGGGTTGTAGCGGAAGGAATCTTGGGTTATACACATTGATGAATTCACATACCCTGCTGGTGGGAAGTGGTAAGAAGACAGCGATGGTAAACTAACCTGTCATCAAACCTACAAAATACAGGACTTGCTCTGCTTAAAAAAGTCACTTCCCTGGCCCAAACCACAACAGAAGTGGATAAGGGTAAGATAACTTCCCCCCCCATGATTCAGAATTCATAGTTTTCAGACATAGCTGGTTCTGTTACTGTTGCCTTTCACAACAGTGTCTGAAGGTGTTCAACACAAAATTTTAATGAAGGGGCTTGGGGTGGCACACTATTTACTTTATAGGACTGGGGATTATTTCTCTGATGTTTCTGTGTGCTTATAGATTTTTAAAATTTATTTATTTTATTTTTACAGAAACAGTATCTGTGTTGATGTTAATAGCTCTCACTAAAGAGGATCTCTTCAATGAAGAGAAAAAAATTATGAAAAATTCAAGAAAACATTAAATATGCAAATAATTTAATAATTTAAGTTTCATTCCCAAGAAAAGCTGATTCTTTAAAACCATAGTCTGATTATATCTTTAACTTTCATTAAACTACATTAAGTCAGTGTAGTCACCATATAAAAACATAAGTGTGTGAAACAAATATGAACAGAACCAAAAATACTTAGTATGGTTGAGAGACATCAGTTGTGTCTCAGTGAAAATCTTGAGATCATGGTGAATGATTTCTTAATGATGAGCACGTCCTTGTTTTCGTGCGAGCATGGTTAGCAGAGCAACTACAAAACTGTCTTTCTGCATTTCAGCCGTAAGAGGGAGCTATCTTCTAAGAAAGAAGATTTTGAGGAGCGTTTTATCAAGTTAGAAATTTCAAAAAGGTGTTTTGTGCATTATACTAGCTGTGGTTTATGGCTGCAGTCTTTGCTTTCCAAAGAACAATATAGATCTTCAAACGCTTTAGTCATTCATCTAAAAATCTACAGCTTCTTAACTTGTGTCTATAACTTAACTCTTAAATCATCTGTAATTGAGGAATTAAAGAGATTGATATTTCAGGAGCATTGAGCCTCTAACAAATTAAAGATAGAACTTGAGAAATCCTAGTGGGTTCCAGTAGCCGTTTCAAAGAAACCGAGGTGCTATTACTGAGTTTAAGAAAAAGGAAAATCCTGGTTGTTGCACATACGAATCTTAGCCAGGATACTGTTAGAGCAGAGTGCTTAATGCAACATTGCAGATTTTTTAAATCTGTATGAAGTGGCACAAATAGCAAGAGTGTGACAGGTAAAGGAGACAGGTTTATTTCAGGCACTGAAATACATTCACACTTCATCTTAGTTCCTGTAAGTTTTGCTATTCAAGGAAGGATTTGCTGTGTTGGAGCCGAATGTGCCAAACTGCATATCAAGTATACTGTGACTGACATGAAAAATGTTCATTTGTCCTGAGCTTTCATTTGGTTTAAAAGATTGCCACACCACTCAGTTTTTGAATATTTAATATTCAGTGACATACTTGTATTTGGGTAATTCTACTTCAGAGCATATATGAAAATACTTGGGAACTGTGGATGAAAATCTGAGGGGAAAAAACTACAGAAAAATTGATGACAAAACTCATTTTCTTCATTGCAGGCATGCCCCTTTGTCATTGACATCTATGCAGAAAAATGCAAACCCAGAATTAAAGCCATTTATCTAGAAGCAGGGAGCTTGCAACTCAACAGGGCTATTTGCAAGTCTGTAGTTAATAAAGGAGAGGCCAAAGTAATGGATGGCTGCGAAAACATAATCATCTACACCTACAAAGCGGGCAGGAGAATCACTTCTGTTATTGAAAATAAGGTATGGCGTGAGACTTCTGTAACGTACTTTGTGTTAATTATTGTCTATGTGTCTGTGATTATTGTTCTTCTTCCCTCTTTGCATCATTTTTTGAGAATTACATTTTCTGATATTTCTGATACCGTTTCTGTATCTAGTTCATAAAAAAAAAAAGTTCCTGATGCAAAGCTCTTTTTGACATATGACTCGGAATTCAAGAAAGTCTGGATCAGTGTTCTTGGAAGGGACAGCTTATTATGAGGCAGGCAGTTTTAAGTATCATATAGAATCTGAATATTTGTTCGTGTTCATATTCCAAATTTTCAATATTTTTATAATTATTGAAGACATGATATGTTCATAATACTAGAAATTAAATATTAAGAACAGGAAATACAATTACAGAAAGAGTAAAGACTACAGCATTTACGTTATTTAATGTTCTCAGTGTGTATAAGAAAGTGAAAGAACAGTGATTTGCATTGATTGTGTTTTAGAAGCATATTATGGAGGAATTGTTAACTGGCTAGCAGGCCTACTTTATTACTAATCCAAGTTAACAATTGTAAATCCAAGCAAAAGCAGCTGGTGAGAAGCAAAGATTTTAAACCTTTTTGCATAGATCCTAATGAATGTGCTGTTCATTCTCAGTTTCACTTACATCAGGATCTGTGAGTAAATAAATACAGTGCAGTAGGATGCTAAACTTAAGACGCTTTAAATCTTGAAAGATCACAGCAAGAAGTATATTTTTAAATGGACAAACATGCAAAAGGGGTTGGGTTGGTGGACTAATATTAGGACTGAATGCCGAGGCTCCTTGGAACTACAGGTTTAGATCTGCACTTCGCCCTTTAGGGTAGATATACTGGAGTTATTTATATGTTTGGGGATATGTGAGAGAAGGAGATGAGGTCTATACTGAGGCAACTGGATGCTGTGTGATTAAAATCACTGACCACTGCCATTTATACCATTTAGGTTTCACAAATACCTCCGTTCTGCATTGAAGCAAATAGTTGCACTTCCCTGAAAATCTCATTAGAATTTGTAGACTGGAGGCTTTTTTGTATTGTAAATGTCTGGAAAGAAATAATAAAAAGGCAGCTTTATGCATTGGCCTTCTTTTAAGCTTCTCACAGTGCAAGCAGCCTGATTATATCTTCAGCTATTGTACTGATGATTTTAATGGAAATAATTCTTTCTTTGTTATTTGTGTAATTAAATTAAGGAAATATGCTAGTTCCTGAGGGATTCCATTATAGTCTTAATCAACGGGTAGAGAAAGGTGTCTGTCTTCTAACGCTCCCCAGTCAGGGTGTGAGCTGGGGAAATTAAAAGACCTTGCATACAGAGGAGCCTCAAATTTCTCAGGTAGTAAGCAATACCAAGTCTACTGTCTGCCCATTTATATGCCAAAATAAATAGTTAATGAGGCATTCGCCATCATCCAAAGCACAAACTTACTATAATATACCCTCTGTGCTAGGTGAATATCTGTGACCTTGTTCGCGTTGCTGTAAGTATCTTCCTGTACAGATAATTCTTTTGTTTGCCTTTATCTCACTGCTGTGTAAACATGAGGACTTCAACAAATTGATGCCAGAGCAGCTAGATCAAAGCAATAAGCAGCTTAATACTAGATTGTGTTTACATTTCTGCAAGGATACCATATTTCAAGAATTACCATATTTGCACTCTGCTGTCCACAAACCCTTTATACTGTAAACACCAGAGATAGTTTTTTTTGTTTGTTGGTGGGGTTTTTTTAGGTCAGACCTTACCAGTCTAATAGTAGCTTCTTTGCTGTGTGAGTCTGATTGTGTAAAGTAACTGTGTTTCTATTCCATTTCTCAATACAGAGAGCTTGTTGGATAGCATTGTCTAAGAATCAAATGTTTCCCAGTGTCTCTGTCAAATTGACATTTATCTGGAGACAACTGAATAACAGGGTGTAGTAGCATGTCTTTAGGTCTTGTGTCTGAGTATTGTCTGGGATAAACTGGTGGTTAAAGAATTTTCTGTTACCCAAGCTTTCAGTTTTATTTATTGGATCCTTCTTGCAGAGCTTTAGCTAGAGCATCTCTTCTTTAAGTGACTATACTTATATTAATTTCATCAAATATTTTTTTAAATCTCTATTAATTCAGAAATGGCCCGTAGGTGATGTTGCAAACAAAAATTGGGCAAGCGTCCAGTGACACTTCTCCGGATCACTGTCTTAGCCTCTAGTGATTTGCAGTTCAAGGATTACTTGAGGCAAAAATATTTTCTTTGTACTTAAAATCTAGTATGAATTTGTCCAGTTACCTTTTGAAACTATGTAAACGGTTAGAATGTGTAACATTCTGTGGCCAATAGTTTACTCACTAAATGGAGTTCCCAAGTTACATCTTCATAAGTGCTTAAGTTATTTCAATGAGCCTTAAATGACTTTTGATGATGGATCTGGGCTCTGATGATGCTAAGGGACATTTGAAACTCCTACTCTTCAAAGAGAGTAGACATCAGCATCCTTAAAGCATTTCTATCCTATAAAATAGCAAAGTCAGAGGAAGTAAGAGGAATGTGTAGTTCTTACATAAAGAGCAGCCATTTAACCATTAAGACTAATGGATTCCTTCATGTTTTTTCACTCGCAGTCTGAAAACAAAGTGATTATTCATGTCAACAATGAGCAGAGTAAGAACTGCCTAAATAATAGAGGACTTAATGTTTTTGCTGTGGAAGTGGCACCAAAATCCATGGCGGTAAGATTTTTATTGTTTAGCCAACTGAAAATCTAAACAAAAAGAAAAAAATATGCGACATCTTTATAGTTTCCTTTTGCAGGTCTTTTATCATGATAATGAGCATGTAAATAGTGGCATCTTCATCACCAGTACAGATCAGATATAGTTCTTGATATTTCAAAGCTCAACATGTTCTTGATGTATCCACATTTCCATGTGCAGATTGCTATACAAGTCCATAGCTGTTCAGGTTTTCATATGTGTGCCTGTTTCAGCTGCTCATTCAATACATGTACCACTTAATATTTTTTAATATTCTTTTTCTAAGGCTGTATTTTCCTTTTTTTTCCACTTAGAAAATTTTAATCAAATATATTGATGTCTGTGAGAAACAGCCCCAAGCATGTGCCAGTCAGAAACAAAAATATATGTATCGCACTGCTTATGCACAGTGTGATTTGCAGGTGGCTATTTTTGTTAAACTTGACTTATGGATCAATTTGATCAAGGTAATTTGATCTGCTGATCCCTATTCCAGAGCTGGGCAGGCTTTAATGAAAATTCTAAATGAGGGTTCTAAGGGTTAGAATGAGATTGAAAATGCATTACAAGTGCAGATGATATTTTTCTTCATTATTAAGAAAAAACAGTTTTTATTGTTCTAAAAATATGGTCTCTGTCTTTAAAAGAAAAGGCATCTGAACTATGTTATATTTCACAGCTCTCCAGTGTGGATGCATTCAAACCATTGTGAACAGATAGAGTCCCATGACATAGGCAGGGTTGGGGCCTGTTCTAATATTGCTGCTGACACCTTAGATATCTACAGCATGATTCTGTAAGATGTTTTATTAATTTTAATTTTGGCTTCATTCAGTATAAACTGTCAGCTCAGTGCCCCTTATGGATATTTTGCTGTCATGCAATTAAATTCAATAGTAAGTTTTGAATACCAACTGTCATTAGAGATGATGAATGTTCATCATCTAATGTTAGTGATGTAAGTACTGAAACAGTTTATTTTGCTTACATAGCACTTTAGGTAACATACGCACAGTTCTCCAATAAACAGCTATTTCACCTCTGTTTTCTCTCTTCTATGCAGGTTTCTCAGCATGTGATGCCACTGAATGAGCAGGAAGAATGGCTTTATAATTGTGTGCATTCCCTCTTATGTTAAACATGCTAGTTAGACAGCTGTTTCTTGGTAGCCTTCAGACTAAACCAGGAATTTTTTGGCAGTTTCTAGCCAATTTCTAGTCTTGTCCTTCTCAAAAAGCTGGCATATATTTATGCTTCCCAGCGTTTGATTTGTTAAAGCCAATGAATCACATAAGTACTTTATTTCTGGTATCACATTTATGCTAATGGCTTTTAAGAAACACGTATAGTGATAGCATAGCGATGGAATAACTCTAAGCGTGTAAGATCCTTTGACAGAATAGAGTATTTGTCACAGACAGTCTAATGAAATACTTCGGCATGAAAACATTAAGATACAATAAAAAATAGTACTGTTCAGTAATATAGCTGACAGTTGTAACTGTTTCATAAAGGCTAGTTTCCCTAAATCTACTCTTATTTTCTATTAACATGTTGTGTAGTTCATCACATGCTGGAACTGTTTCACTGAGAAGAAACTTGCTTTGTTAAATTGGTCTGATGGGTTCCTAATTAAACACTATTGTGGTTTTGACATAAGAAGTGCAAAGGGGTGGGGTTCATTATTTTATTTTGCCACCTGATAAAGGATTTGGTTCTTTCCCCTTTAATTTTATTTGCTTTTTTTGTCCTTTGATCATAATACTCATCTTACACTTGTTCTGAGTAATTACTGCCTGGTTTTATATGCTTTTGTATAAAATAAAGTCTGCCTTTTCATATGCAATAAGGAAATAACACTGTTTGAGGAAAGTGAAGGTTTGTCTTGGGCTCTTGACTGTTAACGGCAATTAATTATTTCCAGGGTAGCTGAAATAAGGAGACTAAAGTCCACCAAGTGTAAGCTACCATAGCAGTGAAAAACAGCTTTGAGGTACTAAAATTATTCAGCCTGTTATGTTTCTCTGGTTCCTCTAAACGTCTGTTAATGTGGAAAAAAATTATGACCTTGGCCACTGGATGCTTGAAAAGTGTCTGAGTTTAAAATAGACATTAAATGTATGTGACCTCATCTGCAGGGGCAGCAAGTAGTCTTGAAAAGCTATATTTGTCTGCCAGCAGCTCCTGCACTCTGCTGTTACTCTGCTGTAATTGTACCCTGGGCAAGTAAATGTCAGTTACAAAATAAGAGCTCTGCTAGAGGCCGGTGGTGATTTACAGGCTTCAGTAATTGGTGCTCAGGCAGGTTGACTGCTGATCCTTTAGTTTTCTGGGTTTTTTTTTTCTTAGCAGGTACAGCAGATACTGTTTTTCATTTTCAGAATTGTCTAAAAGAAGTAGAAGTTATATTAAGAGGCCCCACAAACGTTTAGTAATTTCTAGCAAACAACTGAGCTCTGTAAATGCTGCCTCAGGCAATGTGTGGATTCATCAGAAGTTCCTAGCTATGTCTCTGGGAAGGAGCTGGGAAATGACGAGACACTCTCTGTTTACAGCAGACAGTACCAAGCGAGCACCCCAGTATTTACATTTCTTTTGTTTATAAAATCAGTTGTGTTAGATGTGGCAGGAATCCATATGCACTCTTTCTGCATTTTAGGAAAGGAATGGTTAAAACTTGAAGAAGTACTTAGCTGAGAAATCATTGACTTGGTTTTGCTGCAGGTAGGGTCTAATTTAACAGGACACAGCAAGACAAGAGTGGAACCATTTTTCTTTTCTGATCCCCCTGCTGCTAGGAAGAGTTTAATTTTCTAACTTTTAAAGTGGGAACATAGGCTACCTTTCCTGCCCTGGAGGAGATGAGAATAGAGATCTCGGTTGTAGCTGCAGGGTCATTTCCAGTTTGCTCTAAGTCCAGGTACCACCAAGGCAGAAAAACATTCTAGCTTCCCCTTTTAAGGGTGAACACGGACGGGTACTAGCCTCTTCTCTTCAATGGGAGACATTTGGGAGAAGTGCCTGTAACAGCTGTCACCAGGATTTCTGGCGTGTTAGCTTTCTTTGGAGAACTAGAGCTAGAACATCAAAAGGCAGCTTCTTGGCTTTGCTAACGCTGGCCTCCCCTGACCACCCTTCTTGGGGCATGGGGAGGGTCTCCCGCTTGTGTCGGGCGGTCAGTTGAGGCCCAAGGTGCCAGGGCCTGCCGTCGGGGCCTGCGGTAACATCCTGCTGGTGGCCGTAGGGACGCGGGGCCCGGCCCGTGCGAAGCGCCAGGCCGCGGAGGTGCTCGGTGCTGCGCAGACGGCGCTGGGACAGAGCACCTCCGTCTTCCTCTCCCTACAGAGTGCCCTCCCTTGGCAGCGCGGCCTCGGAGAGCTCCCGGCGCAGAAGTCCGCGGCCCGGCGGGAAGACTGTCGTCGTCTCGCCTCCACCTGGCCGCCGGTACGAGGCTGGGAAGGAGGGCGGGAGAGATTTCCCCCCCTTCCCGGGTCTCCCGGGGCTGGCGGCGCCTTTAAGGGGCGGGCGGCGGGGCGGGAGCGCTGGCGCGGCCCGGGGCTGGCTCCGGCTCCGGCTCCGGCTCCTCCCGCCCTGCCCTCCGCTCCCCTCCCCGCAGCTGCCCGGAACTCGCAGCGGCGGCCGGCCATGGTGAAGATCGTGACGGTGAAGACCAAGCCGTACGGCGACCAGAAACCCGGTACCAGCGGGCTGCGTAAGCGGGTGACTGTCTTCCAGAGCAATGCCCACTACACCGAGAACTTCATCCAGAGCATCCTGGCCACCGTGCCTCCGGCCGAGCGGCAAGAGGCCACGCTGGTGGTGGGGGGAGACGGCCGCTTCTACATGAGGGACGCCATCCAGCTCATCGTCCGCATCGCCGCCGCCAACGGGGTAGGGCCGCGCTCCCTGACGCTTACCTTCGCCTCTCGGCGGGGAAACGGTATCGCCCCGTTCGGTCTCGCTGCCGGGGGGGGGGTGTGCGAGCTGACAGCGGCAGCAGGAAATGGGAAACCGCCGGCGCTTTCCGTGTCCGCGGCGTGGAAGTAAACCGGTGAATGACGGAGGAGCTGAGGAGGCTCAGCTCGTGTTTGACGCAGTACGAATCGTCTGGTGGTTTTATTGCCCTTTCATTCGTGCAGGAGCGATCGGGTATTTGCAAGTGCGGAGGTGGGGAAGCAAGTGCAGCTTTCCTGTTACTGCTTTTTCTTGCTTCGGGCAATAGTGTTTTCCAGCTAACAGCACAAACCAGTGGCACAGCATGCTGATGGTGAGGTGTGCTGAGTGGGGAGCAGCATTTCGTTCTGCCACGCTGGACTGTGTCTCGCTGCTGGAGGCTTCGTCCCTGGTGTTTGATTGGGTCCCGTCACTTGGTCAGCCCAAGAGATGCCCAGCAGGGAATGTGATGTTGTTAGGAATAGCTGCCCTGAAGCTAAATTTGCAAAGGGAGGCCTTTCCCTACATTTGGTCTTTTCCAAAGGAAAAACATCCCCTTCTGGGACACCTGACTCCTCCTCGTCAGCAGCAAACTTTCTTCCTCATAGACCAACAAGGAGAGGCTGAAGATGCTTGGTGGTTTGGGTTGGACATTAGGGTGAGACCTTAGGGTTACCTGTTTCAGCTTCCCAGTGGCAATTAGGTGCCTCAATGCCTTTAAATATCTGGCTTCTTATGAAAAAAACCAAAATTAATTGGAGACTGCTGCCTTCTTATGGCATAAAGAAGCAAATAACTTTCTTTTTAAGCCACACAGAAGTTGGTCTTTTGTAATTTGTGGTAGCTGTTCAACTTTCAGTCCATGTCCCAGTATCCCTTAACAGCACCGCCCTTGCTGTGTGCATCTGTGGAAGCGATGGGTAGTGTAGCCTTCCCTGATGGGAAAAGCAGCAGACACTGGTTTGTTTGTTTGTTCTAAGAAGGGCTTGGAGTTGAAACTACAGTGTTCATGCCTGACTGCATGCACAGACAGTACCTTGGATCCCTGTGAATGAGCAGAGTGGGAGACTTGTTTCCTGGGATAAAGCCTTAGTTTATGCAGGATTTTGGATATGCACCCAGGGCCTGGTGTGATATGGCAGCCTTCCAGGCACCAAGGAGTTCTCCATCATCTACACCTCAGCTCAATCCCAGAAGGAAGAAAGGGCCTGAAGGTAAAACTATGCTGGGGTCTGATTAGGTGTTTTCTTGGGAGAGGGTCAAGAACCAGTCACTGCTTGAATCCTCATCGTGCAGACACTCATGTATGTGCTGCATTACAGTGCTGACCTTGCTGCCAGAGTTGCAGAAGCAGGTCCCAAGGGGTGCAGTTGCTAACAGGCATTTGCCTTGTAGTATTTTGTCCGCATGAATTCAGACTGCTAGGGCAGAATTGGATCTGAAGTCAGAGAAATGTTCTGGAAAGGCAAGAAAGGAAGTGGGAGGTAGAGGAAGAAAACAGGTGGAAGAATATGTGGGTTAAGAGCCAAGACGCTAGTATACAAAGTGAAAAGTTTTACTTTAAAAGCTTTTCATTCTGAATCATTAATTTATAAAATGAGGTAATGGCCATGGCCTGAGACAAAATGTTAAACTATTTCAAGCAAAAATTCGGCAACATTGCAGTGTTACCAGTCACCTACTGACACAGGTTCTCTGTACCTTTGTAGGTATACTAGAGGTAGTGGTATAGGCTTGCCAGAGTGCTGTAGAGTGCCATGGAATTAGCCCATACCACCCCACCCCCTGCCCTGAGATTCAAAGAGGTCTAGCAGGTCAAAAGCACCAGAAAATCAAAGATCTAAGTATCCCATTTAAAAAAAAAGAGGAGGAAAAAGGCCTCGTAAGGGACCGTTGAATAGAAGAGCAAAATATTCCCCAAATTTTTAAATAAATGAATAGCAGGTAAAGCCTGAACACAGAGCCATTGAAAACTTGATATATGACTGCTGGCTAAGTTTGAGTGGAGCTGGCCTATGTAAGACAGTGCAAGTATTGCATTGCCAAACTCAAGAATGGCAAAACCACCAGGTCCCAAGAAATGAGGTGACTAAAAAGATAAAGTTTCTTTATCAAATGCAAAATGCTATTTTTTAATAAATTTCTATGTACTTGCTTTCCTATTTTGGAATGGTTAGGGGATGCTTGCTTTGTAGTTTTTCTCTGTAATTTCAAGTATTCCCTGATAGTTACCACAGTGTAGTTGAGTAAGAGCCTATGAATATCCTGTTTCTTCATAATAAATGTGAAGTAACTGGAAGTCACCTACCCTTTGAAGAGAAGGGTGGACTACTTCTGTTAACCAGTAAGAAAGCATACTGTGAAACAGGGAACACGTGGTAACTTATTCCTGGGGTCTGTGGTATTGTTTGAGTGCTGGGGCTCTTGGGGGTCTCCTAATTCCAGCAGCCATGTCTCAGAGAAAGACTTAGTAGTCACATGCTGAGAAATACTGAGTAATACAGAGAAAACTCCAGAGGTGGCTGGACTCCCCTGTTTGGACACCTGAACTGCCAGTGCTGTTTTGTCTGTAGCAGAATGATTATTACAATGCATGTAAGGGGGGATGGTGTATAGATATGGTAAGAATGTGAGAGAAATTAAAACAAGAAGTTTTAGCTCTTCTGATTGCTTGATTGACAAGATATGTTATGCCAGGCTCTGTTCACTCATCTGAAGTCAGCCAGCCACCTGTCCCAAAGCAAATGCTGCAAAACTGTATTTCTGGTTCTATGGAGTAAGAGGTGTTTGGACTAATAATTTAAAATCATGTGATCTTTAAGATCTGGCTGAGTGGTCCTCTCAAGCCGCAGGAGAAACCTGAGGAACACAGTTTGATTGTTAGTTTTATAATGTAGAAGGAAAGGATACTAAAGTGAGTTTTTGTTTTGTTTCCATCAGATAGGGTTAATACATAACTAAGTACTTATATTTGACTAGCAACAACTCAATTTGTAGTTGCGTGATTAAGGAGTGTTTATCCTAAGTTTGTGTTATATAAATAAACTGAAATAAAGATTGTTGGTTTTGCCATTCTCAGTTGTTATCCAGTGTAGCATGCCTGCTTTGTCTTGATCTGTTGTGCCAGGTTTCCTTGATGTTATTCCCACATAGTTAGTGAGTCTGACTCTTTAATTACATGAATAAAATCTTAGAAGCTCCTGTCGGAGCATCACCTGTCAGAGTAGAATTGTGGCAGTACAATAGCTGTTTGTCAAAAGCATGCAAAAATTACAGAATTGAAGCTATAAATCTGGATCTGATCATATAGCTAGCACCAGGCCGATTCTCTAACATTGTCACCTGCTATGGAACAAATTTACTGTGCCCCTGGTTCCTTCTTAAATAAACAGATTTCAAAGTGCTGCAAAGTAGCTACATTAAAGTATATTGCTTGAAGGTGTTTTGAATGCCAGGCAGTGCTTTGCATGTTAAATACTAGCCTGGTTTTGTTTTACTGCTGCAGGACAAACAGTGCTTTTATTAGAAATACTGCTCTCTACCCTACAAAGTTTGGTTTCTTGGCTTGGCTGCTATTAACTTTTTTCCCCACTCAATTATCTCAGGGAAACCAAGTGTTTAAATTATGTTACATTGTTCAGCAGCTCTTTATTTGCCACTACTCTGCTTTTGTAGCTCTGTTCCCTTTTTCCTTGTGTTCTGCCACAGCCTCCAGACCCATTCCCGTTCTGATGGTGCTGCTGAGCCCATAACAAGCAGTATGGTGCAGTGCAGGCTCGGAGAGCCACACTCTGGTCCCTACTAGAGCGTGCTCATGTTCTCGACCTCAGCATCCCAGCTGTGGAAGGGGCATAGGAGGACCGGCATGTCTGTCATCTGCCTTGGGTCTACAGATGGGATGTGTTAGTTGTTGCTCACCCCTATCTCAGCCTCGCTTGTTTTTCTTGTCTAGTTTTTAAGAAACCTGTTACCAACATCTCTTCTGCTTGTTCCTGGCTCCGCACAACACCGCAGTCAGCCTTAGCCTTGTTGGTTTACAGACCTTCATCCATTCAGCAATTGTCATTGTTATCCTGAAGAATGGACTCCCTCAGTCCTTAGGGTCAGATCTTCCCTTTAAGTAAAAGCTCTTGCTATTAAAAACATCAAAGTAAAGTGATCATAAAGAAAGTTCTTCCAAAAAGCAATCCCTGTGTACCAGAATTAGATGCTGTGATATTAGATCATATAGGCTGTTAAGAAAAAACCTCAATTTCTGGTCTTTCTTATGTCACTGTTTTTCTCAGAAGCAGAAGTGGAAATAGAGATGTGATATCTGAAGTAAGGAAATAGATTGTGCCATGAGCATTCCCTTGCAGATGTATGCTGGCTTCAGGTTTTGGTGGGTTTTAGAAGACAACCATGCATGCAATAGCTCTTACCGCTTGGAAACTGCTTTTACACTAGCTTAGCTTCTTTTTGCCTGTAAAGCTAATTGGCTTATATCAGTTTACAACTGAAGGTTATTAAGGCAGTGGTCAGTTTGTCCAGTTTCAGTGCCTTTTTTTGAATTTTAAACTCTACAGTAATGAAACTCCTGCTCAAAGGAAGAGCTCTAAGGTGCTTTGCAGTTAATCTCTTCAAATCCAGTGCAGAGAGTTGAAATTCATACTAACAGGGGTTTTAACTGTAATCTCCTGGAACAATGACTCTGTATAACCAGAAACCTCAGCTCTGGCTGTGCTGATAGGGCAGCAGGATGGAGTCTAATGCCTTCTTTTTGTCAAGGTGAAGTTTGGGATAGGTGAGCTGTACTACATAGGTGCTACCCATACGTCTTATGCCAAGACTGAGCTGCAGCAGGATCAAGAAATGCACTCCTTGCCATCCTTCCATGGTTCTTTCTGAGCTAGCCAGTATATTGATTAATGTTTCAAATGATGAACTGGAGCATATCTTAGAAATAACATAGGGTATTAGTAAGAGGATGTACAAAGAAGGATGCATAGGCAGAAGTAATAAAATACGAATGTAATACGTACATATATAATCATAGTACAAGTAGCAGAGTAACACACTAAGCAGCAGATATGATGAGTAGACCACAAAGACTGTTGGCAGTATTATCCAGTTATCCAGAAAAACAAACATAATTCCCAGATTTTTAAATAAGGTTATTGTAAGTGAAACCCAGGAAATAAAGTCTTACCAGGAACATAAGTCCTGATCTGGGGTATGACCTCTCAGAGGATGCAGTCTGCTTGGGGGTGACTCTACAGAAATGACCTGAGGTTGGGCAGATGGGGCCAGTGAGGAGGGAATGAATTTAGCCAAGAGATGGGGAAGCATGCTGACATGATTATAAATGTACATATTACATGCTGCAGGGAGGAAGGTAACAAATTGTTCTTGGGCCTGCTGGGGATAGGGCAAGAATTAAAATTGTAACAACGGAGGTTTAGGTTAGCCATTAGAAAGCACTTTAGAAGCTTAAGGCTAATGAAAGGAACATGTTGCCGGGGGAGGTGTTTGAACCTCTGCTTGGGAAGGCCTCTAATGAGGATGGTTTGGGTAGTGTTGACCTTGCCGAGGGCAGGGTCTAGGTGACTTCTCCATAGCTTTTCCATCCCTCTTTCCTGCTACTGTACTTCAGCCACTTTTTACCCCCGGGCCCACAGATGAGGCTTCTCTAGCACATCCTAATAAGTCTGTGAGAAAATGCTCGTGTATGTCTCCCTCTCTCCCCTTCCATCTACGCTACTCCCTGCTATGTATAGCCACCATCATGTATACATACAGTGGGTTATTGGCTTGCTAACAGACAGCAGCTTGGCTCTGTACACCTCAGACCAGAGCTTCTGTCCCTGATCCTGCAAGGTTTAACCAGGTATGTCTCTGCTTCTCACACTAGCATCTGGCCAAGCTAGCCAGCACCTCCTTCCACTCCACAATGTTGACTGCATTTTGTAATTCTGGATTTTTTGGGTTCAGGTGCTGGTTCCTAAGAGGATCCAGGGACAGGGGCTACCTTTCAGCAGGCTGGGGCCAGAAATCTGGAGCATTCCTGGATCTGCTCGAGGTAAACCAGCTGGAATCCCTCTCTCTCCCCCCCGTGCAGGGGCAGGACTGCAAATGCTAGGGCAGTCCAAGGTAATATGCAGATTTGGGTGTGCTTTGAAGAGCTGACCTTTGAACAAAAAGTTTTGTAATGTTGGTTGTTGGTGTGTACTTCTGGAAAAGGGAGGATCAGCCCTTACCAGTGTGACAAACCTGGAGCCCATCACAGGATCTATAGCAGCCCATGGGATCTATAGCAACCTTGCAGGTGGGGGTTTCATCCCTAGCCCTGTAGAGCCCTTTCTCTGCCACCCATCTGGCTTGTCTTTTAATTTTAACTGGGGTGCAATGTAGGTACCGAGCAATGTCTCTTATTTCTGGAGTGACTTGTATATATGTGGTTGCATGTATGTGCACTCATGCCATCAAGATGGTGCCAGATACTTTGCCTCTCTGGAATCTCTTCGGCAACTTCAAAATGTAGATATTTAATTCATTCTTATGGAAACAAAGAATTTTGCAGTTGGAGCAGCACTCCTTCTATGACTAATAGGCTTGCAGTCAGTCTGTTTATTTTACTTTGGCTCCATTTGTCTTGGCATTGCCAAATGTCACAGACAGAGCAGTGGCTGCCTGGACCAGAGTTGTACTCAGCTAGAAAGTGCGTGGTTTTGGCAGCTGAACAGCAGGGTTGTTCAGGGCTGTTGGCACCCTCTTACAGTGAGCATGCAGGCAGCAGTGCAGGGACTACAACTTTTTGTGGGCAGGGGTTAGGGAAATGCAATTTCTGTCTTAAAGGAAAGTCGCAAAATAGGTGTAAAATACCTGATTTGACTCCAGTTGTTCCCCTGGGGTTTCATGCAGTGTAACTTTTTGACAAATCCCAGAAAAAGAGCATAGGAGATAATGCCTGTCACCATATGGTTGCTGTCAGAAGAATTCTCAAGAAGCAGGAAAAAGTTTGCATCTAAACGCAACCCCACAGTGAGGTACATTGACTTTATCTGCCCACTGAATGGGGAGAGAGAAGTGTGAGAGAGAGGAACAGGAAGAAGCTGAAAGGAGAGGAGAAGGGCTGTTTGCAGAGAAGGCATCCTCAGCCTTGGAGGTGCCTGACTCAAGGGTGTTTGCAGGGGATGAGAAGACAGAATTACTATTCAGGGTGGCTTTTGCACAGTGGGTTCCCCCTCTGCAACTATTTTGCTTGCCTGAGTGTCAGAATACAAGATTGTACCTTGGAGGAAGGCTGTGCTGGGGATGGGTTAGTGTCGGAGTGGGAAGTTGGGAGAGCGTGGCTGCCTGGTCCCAGGCTTGGGGGAGGCTGCAGGCAGCCATGGTCTGGAGTGGGTGGGATGAGCAGAGCTCACAGAGGAGGAGAGGGGATGGGGCAGGGACTGACAATATTGAGCCAAGGGAGGAGCTGCATGCTCCGCAATATTTTAGTGAGGCTTAAGTCTTCTCAAAATAGTCTTGTTTGTCTTTTTTATCATTAACCAAAGTCACAATTAGTACTAACTAGTTAGTTAGTACTAGCTAAAACGTAGTTTTAACTCTGTTCTTTCATGTCTGAAGTGCAAGACAACAAAAGGGGACCTAAGCTAGCAAATGTCCCAGCCTACAGCAGATCAGCTGGTTGGCGGGGGAAACACACTCACCAGCCTCTGACTGCCATGAGGAATTAGAGACCTAGGAAACATAACCATAAAGAAAAGTTGGGGAGAGAGAAGAAGAAAAGAGATTGGGGTTATTTATTGTAGCAAAGAGAGGGTACTCAGAATCTATATGCTAAAGGAATTTTTTTTATGTGTGAGAAGTTGTCAGGAAGAGGATTATCATCCATTTGTTTTCTGTGTCAGCTCAGGAGGACTTAAACCATAGCAAGGAAGGTGTACAGGAGATTGTAGGAAAACACTTCAAACTGCAAGGCTAATTATGTACTGGCACAGTTTACCTGGGGAAAAAGACTTCAAGAACAAGTTATCGCCACTTTCTGGAGGATGCCCCTAGGTATATTTGATGTTGTACCCGTTCTGGGGAGGAAGCAGATGACCTGCTGAATTCCTTTCTAGCCTGGAAGTGATCTGTAATGATCACAGTCATCCAGGCAAGGCCTCCCAGATCACACATCAAATGATCCTTCCCCAGTCTCTGCTCCAGTCCTTCATGTGGACAGGATTTGCCTTTGGTGAGCTTTTTGCACCTCTGAATCTTCTGGCAACCCTGTGATCACCAACCCCTATACCAGCCTTTTTGACCAACTACAGGTGATTTAGTTTATCCCAAATAGTGATGCAAATGTTGCAGGAAAACCCTGGGACCAGGTGAGCTCCAAAGGCAGGGTTGGTGGACATGCCGTTCTTGTCCCTGTGCTTTACATGCACTAGCTCATCGCTAAATTTTATATTTCATTTGATAGAATGGTTTTCATTTTATGTACATAAGCAGGCACTAATGACCAACACCTTCCTCCCCAGCCTAATTTAGTTTGATTCCTCTCTCTAGTACACGTGCACTTAATTACATGGACAAATTCCTAACCCTCCATAGGCCTTTTCCCTGCCAGTAAGTCTGTGTGCATCTCCTCCCTGTAGCTGCGGGAGCTGGTGGGTGACCTGTGCCCTCCTCCTGTCACTTAATGCTGTGGCATTCCGTAGGGCAATAAGTTTATCTTGCTGGGAATAAGAAGGGAAAGAGCTTGCTTAGGCCTTTTCCTGCTAGGTGACTGGTGTGAGGCTCCCCATAGCTCATTTTGGGAGATGGATTTTGTTTTCTCTGCCACTAGAGGGAAACCTGTGCCTTTGCATGCAAATAAAGGGCCTCAGCTGCAGGATGCTGAAATAGCATGGATGTATGAAATACAAACCAGTTGTTTCTAGCTGCATATCCCAGGCAATCTCGCTGTTGGTGTAAAATATGTGTTGTCCTAGTTCTGCAGTACACATGCTTCAGTGTGGTTTGGTGGGGAAAAGAGAGGAATTAAGGAATCAAATTCTAAGCCCATGCAAAATAAATTGTTTCTGGGGCTCTGAGACGAGGGCTCTGGATGGATCAGGCAGCTCAGTTCATGTGCAGTGTGTTCAGGCCAGCACCCTGCAATGTCCCAGCTTTTGTCTAAGCCAGTGCTTGCCCCTTGGGCAAGCCTGGGTGGGTGGCTATGTGGGGCAGCAACCTTTAGGCTTCCTGCAGATGGCTCAAATAGCTTTGCTTTCTCCGAGCAAACCTGAATTAAATTCCTCTTCCTTGGGAATTTAATTCCCTCCCTCGGAAGCTCACCTGGCTGCTTGGCTCCCTCACAGGACCTGTCTGACACGTTTGCTCAGGTAGAGCCTCTCTCTCCAAAGGTGTTTTTCTGCCTTCAGTCATGAGGTTTCCTCTCAGTCTCATGCAAGTTATCCAGCTGGATTTCAACATACTGGTGCATATAACAGGATCTCTTTACCCCTTGGAAGAAAATTTGTCAATTTTTGGAGCAATGATAGAGTTGGCACTTTAGGAAACAGTCCCGTGAGTGCCTTTGTAAATTGTCACAATTTGGCTGTGTACACATCACCTTTTCCCCCCTGCTTTTTAATAATGGGACAAACTGAGTCATTACAAAGTGCATGTTCTTCAATTGCTCCAGTAATATCTATACATTGTTTCCAGCTGCTGGGGCAGAGGACTCTGAATGTTATTGAAGAGGCTTGGAGGAAACTCTGATTTCACCTAGCATTCAAAGTTACCTTCCCCATGTTCAGGAAGATGATGCTTCATAAGTTTACTGGTATCTGAGTCTCTTCTGTATGTGTTTAAGCTGCTCCAAAACAAATAGCTTTATCAGATGCATTTTTCCAAAACATCTGGTAGTTTTTTGTGTTTTTAATAACTCCGGGTACATATACTGCCCTCGGTGAGAATTGTGTGGGTATTCAGTTGAAACAATTGCTCTTGTGGCTTTTTAGCTACTCTGGGTTTTTCTGAGTTGAACAAAGGTTGATCCACTATTCATCGTGCATAATGTCCCTGCGTTTGAGAGGGAGCCCGTGGAGAAGTCAGGGTGTCAAAGCAGGAGTTGTATGAGCAAACCGTAGGTAACAGATCTGTTGCCTTCCATTTTAAGAGTGACCTTTAACTCATCAGACTTTGCAAAATAACTCCAGCAGAGTGCTGCCATGCCTGCTGGAGGCTTACCTCCAGCCAGCCGGCCCCGGCTAGTGACCTGGCACTGCCGTGCGGATCTGCTTGGCTGGCGAAAACCCTGGGCTCCGTGCTGGGGCAGCACATTGGTGCATCCGAGCAGAGGGCTGAGCTGCTTGCTGCCTCCCCCGTTGTCCCTGCCCTAAGGGAGAACCGGATGGATTGATGGTGTTGGGCTCTGGTGGGTGATCTCACAGAATGGCAAGGAGCTGTGCCTGTGGAAAACAGAAGATGATAAAGAAGGCAAAAATCCCTTCCTAGCTGTTTCAGTGAGGGACAGCAGCGTGGAATTGTGTATTCTCCGTGACATTGATCCTCCCCAGCAAGTGCAAGGAAACGTCTTTAGTTACAGAAACCACATTCAGCTCAAGGTTCAAGGAGCTATTTTTGGGTGCTTAACAACTTCACTGAACTTCTGTGTAATAGGTGGGCCATCGCTGGTGTCAAGATTGATCTTTGTATTTTGCATAATTTACTTTTTAAATGCATTTGTATGAAAAAAGAACATGGAAGACGCTCCTCTGCCTCTTTTGACCATGCCAACAGCTCCTTATAATGATCAGAAACCAGGAACCAGTGGATTACGGAAGAAGACCTTTTATTTTGAATCCAAGATGAACTATTTGCAGAATTTTATCCAGAGTATATTTTTTTCCATAGACCTAAGAGATCGACAAGGATCTTCTATGGTAGTTGGAGGTGATGGGAGGTACCTTAATAAGTCTGCAGTGGAACTGATAGTCCAAATGGCTGCTGCCAATGGGGTTGGTAAATGTTAAATGACTAAATTCCTATAGTTGTGTGGCTGATAAATGCAGAAAAACATAATAAATTAGTCACTATGAGATTTAATTGCCCCAGACTTTATTCAACTGCCAATAGTTAACTTTTTAATGGAAAACGAGTTTGATAGTACAGAAATTACTGTTTTTTCACTTTTAAGTGATGCAGTTGGATAGAAGTATGTGGGAATACACATGCAGCAAAGAAAATAAATACTGCTGGGTTTTTGCGTGTTCTTGTTTTATGTTTTGACATGCCACAAGCTCTTGGTATCTGTGGATTTCATAGTCCCTCCATCAGATCATAAAACCCTGATACTGTTAAGAAGTGAAGAACTGGTAGAGCTATGGCTCACTGTTCAATGGCAGTTCAGCAGACACTCTTTCAGCATTGGTCTGAGCTGCTTAGCAAATGAAAAGCCAAAGCACAGGGTTTGTTTTTTCTTGGCAGGTGTAAGTTGTGGCTATGTGATAAGTACTCTGAGAGCCTTTTAAAAATTGAAATAAGATGAGTTAGCAGGTGAGTGGCAACCTTTGCAGTGATCTTTGATTGTGCTGGAAATCTATATGGGAAGCAGAACAGAAGGCTTGTCTGTTTGCAGTAGAGCATAGTTCATGGACTGCAAGACTCTGGGCACTGAGGTTTTCCTTTTGCTTTTTAGTAAGAAATTACTCTGCTATCTGTCCTGGATCTCTTAGTGTAGAGCAAACTTAGCAGATCACAACAGGGTAATTTATAAGGAACAGATGAATAGGAGTAGAGGTGTTGGGTTTGGTTTTTTTTTTTGAAATCCACATATTTTCTGTTTAGGGAAAAAAATTCCTTTGGCATTGCAAATTAATGTATTCCTCTTAAGTCAGTGTATGGGCTGAGCAGAAGAGCTGGAAAATGTGCACAAAGAGCCAGGTCTGCAGCTTGGACTGCTTGACACTAGGACAGATTTTCTGCTGGTAAAGGTGAGATTAGACAGATCTTCACCAGCTGAGGCTTTTCTCATGCATTTCTTTCCAGGAGTGTGGCCCATGTCTGGCTAAAATATAGTTTCGCTGCTGGTTTTGATATTTTTCATTGATTGTTTTTATACAGTCTGGCTAATAACTGTGACTATCAGCGTTGTGCTCATCTTTATAGCATAGAAGGGATGAATCCCAAGGATTTTTCAAATATAAAAAGCCACAAGGAGGGTGTGCATATTGTGTTTTGAGTATGCTAAAATCTCTTTGTTGGTGTGTAGCAGAGATGGGTACTGTTACCTCTACAAATGTGGGAACAGTAGGTTTTCCAAATTGCACCAAGCACTCTTGCTATGTCAGTAGCATCACGTAGCATGTTTTAAATGATGATTATTTGGTTAAAGGAAGTGACCAAGGTAGTTTGTCCACTTAACCTGACTTATAGAAATAGAAGTGTTGCTATTCAGAGACTGTAGCTGTGGCACAGTATATAGGATTGGTGCATCTTGTGATGCATCTCTTTTACAGAACGAGGACTGGAAGGGTGTGCTGATGACATGATGGAGCTGTAGACAGCAGTTTCCTTGGGCTGGAAAACATGTTTTCAGTGTGAAAGCGTCAGCCTGTGATACTGGGGGGATGAGGGAGGCTGCAGGAGGTCTCCTTTATTGCCTGTGTGTATCTTTGCAGGGGTTTCAGTAAAACCAGGGTGCAAGCGTTGCCTGGATTGCTTCAAAGTGCTGTAACCCAAAATTGCTGCACAAAGTGGCTCTGTTTGTGAACAGCTCTGTTTTGAGCATTCTGTGAAAGGTATTTCTGCATCATTACATCCTTGGATTATTCTCATAAGAAATTCCAGAGAATTAAAAAAAGATTAAGTATAAATTGCTCAGCGTGCTGCTACACTGAGCAACCTTTTCCAGTAGTTACCACAAAGGATTTAACATTGGATGGGTGGGGAATGACAGCTGAAAACCTCTGAAAGCCAAGGAGGACCCCAGATCAGAGAGCAGCTTGTATGGAGGCAAGTTTTTCTTCTTTTTCCGTCCTTGCTGTGGGAGCAGCAATGCACATGCAAAAACTGCAGTTCGGTTGTGCAGGGAGGACAAGTTGCGTAAGGACAATGGATTTGATGTGTTCCCCTAGCTCTCCTGCAGCTGCTGCATGGTCTGAAAGGGAAACTCCCTTGTTTTGCCAGTCCTCCACAGCATCCCTTGAGCTGCATGCAAGGCCTGGCAGAGCACCGATGCAGAGGGGCCTTGCGGCTGAATGTGACCCTTGAAACGAACCTGGGAAACAAAAGATGAAGTTTTAGAGAGGAGCTTCCTGGACACTGCATTAATTCTTAGTGAAACTGAAGGAGCAAGACTTGTCTCCTGTTTTATTCCAGCCTCCAAGGTGTGAGAATGGGGAAAAAAGGCAAAACCCATGTAGGTTGGGCTACTTCAAATTAAATGTATGGTGTAATAAAGTAGTGTGGTCAGCCTGGTAGATAGGCACTGTAAGGGCTGTAATATTAGCCACTATGGCCAGCTGAAAGAAGGGCATTCACTTTGGGTTTATAAACTACTGTTCCATATTTTTCTCATTGTTTGCTAGAGGTGCAGTTCTTTTAGCAGCACCTTGCTTGCCCAGCTGGTCTGTGACAGCTGTAGCACATAATAACCGATCAGCAGCGAAGCTGGAGCTTAGCACCAGGCAGTGCCGCAGGAGAGGAATCACAGTCATCCAGTCCTCTTGGCTTAGCACAGAACGTGGACCTTCAGCCTGGGCATGCTGCCTTCTGTTTTCTGGTTTATCCTGTGTTTGAATGAAATTCCTCCTCTTTTCTCAGTCGTATACGGGGTCTAATCTCCTCAGTTGATGGAGAGTAGTCTGGTATTTTTTTAAATACCTGGCACGTCGTTTGGGGGTATGGCAAGGAACATGTTCTTCCAGAAAGATATTCATCTTCTGTTTTATTACATGAACTCCAGCAACTGGATCCCGATTACCTTGTATTGCTTAGCACATTGGTCTGGATTTAATCTCAGTGATATTACTAAATTTATGGGAAGGAGGTGTGTTACCCACTGTGAGTAAGAGAATCTGCAGCTGGTCCCATGGGAGTAGTGATGATGTTTGATTTTTTTTTTTTTTTTTTTGTTCTGTTTTGGCTTTTCTCAGTCCCATTGTGTCTTTTGAAAGCAAAGTTCCAGACCATAGCCAAAGGGGTTGTTGTTTGGGGGGTTTTTTTGGTGGTTGTTTAGATGCCTCTGGAAAGCTCAGCCCTTCAGTGCAAGCTGCCATTTCCAGTTGAGCTGCAGCATTCATAAAGGAAAATGCTAAAAAGGCACAACAGAGCGGGGTCAGATGCTGACCTTCACAGAGGAGAGCGGAGAGCTTTGGCAGCCTCCCAGGAACAAGCTGTTTGCTTGCAGAGAAGCAGCACCTCTGCCATCAGCACACCTCCCGGGGGCTCTGATTTACCTGTTGCCAGTGTTTGGGGTTTGGTGGTTTTGCTGGTGTTAGGATTTGGGTCTCACAGTAGTTTTGCTCTTTAATTTTCAGATTGGCCGCTTGATCATCGGGCAGAATGGCATTCTCTCCACCCCAGCAGTGTCCTGCATCATCAGGAAAATCAAAGCCATCGGTGGCATCATTCTGACAGCCAGCCACAACCCTGGTGGGCCCAATGGGGATTTTGGCATTAAATTCAATATTGCCAATGGAGGTAAGGTTGCTTGGTTCATTATGATTTGCTCTGTTTCTGTTTGGCTGTTTCTTGTGTTGACTCTGAGGAACCTAACATAACTGTCTTAATATCACAGAGATTCAGTGCCCTGAGCAGTGGGTTTCCCTAAACAGAGCAAGTGATTGATTTGCTCCCTTCACACCCTGATACTCCTCTCCAAGGGAGATGTTCCCAGCTCCAGGTCTTTTGCTGTACTTCTGAAGTACACTTCTCTTGCAGTCTGATTCTTTAATGTCTTCCCCCTTGACCATTTTATCTTGCAGGTCCTGCTCCTGAAGGTATCACAGACAAAATTTTCCAAATCAGCAAGAAAATTGAAGAGTATGCAATCTGCCCAGATCTCCAGGTGGACCTGAGCACCATTGGGAAACAGCAGTTTGACTTGGAGAACAAATTTAAACCATTTACAGGTAAACAACAATTCTTTCTCTTGGAAAGTTTCGTTTTAGGTGGAGTCAGTGTGGACCTGCCATGAACTGTCAGGGACATTTTGTGTTTCTGAAGGACAGGTGTGGCCATTCTGATCTTTCTCATCTTTTGGATAATCCAAGCAAGGACATTGCTCCTGGTCACCCTGGCATCCTGGCTTTTTAAAAAAATTTTTTTTTTTGCCTGCACCTTATGTAGATACTTTAATTATATCATTGTTTCTGTCCTAAAAAAGGTTGTACTTCAGTAGGTAAATCTGGTCCATCAAACTTCATTAAAATCAGAGACTGTTTTGTCTGTAAGATTACCATTAGAATGTACTTGTGAAATGGACAACTCTGCCACTAAAGTGCATTTTCCTGATTAAAAATTGTAGTGTTAGTGTTTAATCTTTGTAACTGATTTCCCCCCCCCATGGTTTCAAATACAAAAGCTCTCTCTGTGAGTGGGAAAGCCATTACATTTCACAATTACTTTTATCAATTAGCAGTGAAATATGAAAACACATTAAAAAAAGACTTCTGAAAAACACTTAACTGCAAGTATTTTTTACCATGTCCTGTTGACCTGTGCTTGTAACTTAAAAAAAATAAAATCAAAAGATTATAGAAGTTGGTATTTCTCTCAGTCTCCATTTCTGTGTAGTGGGATTTTTATGTTAATGGAGTTTTCATGGCTCTGTGTTTATATGGCCTGTTAGTTGCAAAGGTGCAACTTTTGGAAACTCTTAGGTGCACAGTTCCTATTGACTTTGGTGAAAGTTGGAGATTTTTCTTTCCCCCCCCTTTTCCTTTAATCCTACTCTCCAGGTAAGCAGAGTGGGAGTGAACCGTCTCGAAAGAAGTCCAGGGAGCTGTAGCTTGGAACAGCATTTGTCTTAAGGATTATGTTGGTCTGTTTGGTTTGTAACCTGATTAGCGGTGACAGCCTGTAATTAAATTATGAATATAGGACTGTTGTTATTATTATCTTTATGAAATGATTCTATGGGATGTTTAAAGGCTTTATGCTGAGCCCTGGCCCTTTGCACTAAGGACTGTCAACACACTGCCACATGTACCAAAATCGTTTTTCTGCAATGATTTCAGACTCTGAGAGTTGGTCTCTATTTACTTTTTTTTCCCAGTGGAAATTGTGGACTCAGTAGAAGCTTATGCAAATATGCTGAGGAACATCTTTGACTTCAATGCGTTAAAGGAACTGCTTTCAGGGGAAAAACACCTCAAGATTCGCATAGATGCTATGCATGGAGGTACAGGTGGACCTGGGTTTGGGGCATTGTTGGGGGCCAGGTGTCCCTGGGGCTTTGCCATCTACTTCAGAGAGAAAGGTTTTTTCTGGAATTTATGTCTGTCACTTGTGAATTTGTTTCTTGTTTTGCAACATACTGCATTTTCCTTTTGGCAGGCAAACTTTTTATGGCTTTACATTGTTTTCTTTTGTCAAATGTTTGGACTTGGGAAATATTTGGGCTTCGGGGAGGATACTGTGTGGCTCACACACGATAATCCACACTTGAGAGACAGAGGAGGTTAGCACTGATGCTGCCCTGGTAGAATTTACATCAGTCATTGTCCCATGAAGGTCACAGCAGTTGGGCAAAGATCTACCCATCGATATTTGAGTACAAAAATGGGACCATTGAACTGTTTTATATAACTTAATATAATTATATGTAATATATAATTTGTATATAAAATATATAATAAATATATTTAAATATATGTATATGTATTTATATGTAAATATATAGTAAATAGATGTATTATCTATATATATTTATATATTTTTATATATAATTTAATATATAAGCCAAGCTTGTGAGTCTCTTTCAATAGACATTTTCAGGAGCACCCTAGCTTTTGTGGCATCTTGTTTCTCTTGTCTCCAGAACATTCCCATTCCTATGCTCACTTATTTTTTATTGTCTATATTATTGGTGTTTGAGAGCAGTAAATAAACCCTGTTGTACTGCTGGATATTCACGAACCCCACATGGACTTGTTCTTTTACATGGGGCTGTTGTACTAATACCTCTGTGCACAAGCCGTTCACAGTGGGGTCCTGGCTCACATGCTGAGCCGCTGGCATAGGGTCATCCTCACTTCTACACCCATGAGAGGTCCTGCTTATTTAGTGGGACAGCCCCTCACCTGAAAAGCTGGCTTTGGCAAGAGCTTGTGTGCCTGGATGGATCAGGCTGGAGCGTACCTATGTACTGCTTGGGGCTTTTGATGTGAGCACTTGTGCTTTAGTGCAATATATGAGATAAACTGACCCAAAATGAGCAGACTGGAGGCCTGGGTGGTTACATGGCTGGTGCAGAGCTGCCTGAGGGCAGAGGCTGACTCTATTCCTCTCCATGTTTTGCTGTGATAGTTGTGGGCCCTTACGTAAAAAAGATCCTATGTGAGGAGCTCGGAGCCCCAGCAAATTCAGCAGTGAACTGCACCCCGCTAGAGGACTTTGGTGGCCACCATCCTGACCCCAACTTAACCTATGCTGCTGACCTCGTCCAGACCATGAAGACGGGAGAGTATGACTTTGGAGCTGCCTTTGATGGAGATGGGGTAAATGGGCTGTTCTGTATTCACCTTTTTGCCCTCTAGTCAGTTGTAGGGGAGTGACTGCTCAGCTGCTTTTAAGCAGAGGAGGATGAAGGCAACGACCTTTTTTCTCTGTCTCTCTCTTCTGTAATTGCAAATAGAAGTGAACCACTTGCTGCAGTTTGCCACCATGGCAGTAGTTGGCTACTGTGTTAATAATGAACTCCAAACTGTATTTAAGTAGTTTTAAAGGCTGTGAAAAATCAGCAGGAAGGTGAAATACTACACAGGTGTTGCTATTTAACTTTTTCAAAACTCTGTATTTGTTTTCAAAAATCTGAGTTGTTGCATTGATAGGCTGCACCTGCCAAGTGGAACAACTTCTGCCATTGCAGCCTTTTTGTGCTAAGCAGGGATAAGAGATGTTTCTCTCTTTGTCTTTACCAGGATCGCAACATGATTCTTGGGAAACATGGCTTTTTTGTGAACCCCTCCGACTCCGTTGCTGTCATCGCTGCCAATATTTTCAGTATCCCTTATTTCCAGCAGACTGGAGTCCGTGGCTTTGCCCGGAGCATGCCCACCAGTGGGGCTCTCGATAGGTAGCATCTACTTCTGTGTGCAGTGGGAAAAGGGAGGGGAGCCCTGCTAAGGAGGGAGACTGTCCTTTTTTTGTGGTTTAACACATGTCTATGGAAGGGAGTGAGTGCATGGTCTGCCTGAAGGGTGAAGCAGTGCCAGGGCTACTGCAGGCTGGCTGCCAGGGGAGGCAGTGAAGTTTAATAAATTAAATCCTGTTCAGGGCCATGGCAGAGCTAGGATCTGCTCTTGACTCCTTCTCATCTCTACAGATAAGCCCAAACAAATTATCTTCACACCCCCCCACCCTTTTTTTTTTTTTAAATTGATAGTGATACTTTCTTTGTGAAATGCTTTGAGATATACAACTTAAAATTGACTTTAGAAAAGCTCTGTGTTTATATTTAGTCTTTAATTGCGCATCCCACCTATTTTCCAAATGTTACACTGGGATAAAATAGAGGATTGCTGTACAAAGATTTGTTGATTGTAGAAAACTGAAACAGTGGCATGACCTGCCTTCAGTGTTACCCCAAAACAGATGCTTGGTAGCAAATGAAGCTCCTACTGCAGTATTTCACATGGGAGCGCTGAGTCCAGCTATGATGTGACTTAGCTTTCTTACCTTTAAAGGGTGGCCCATGCAACAAAGATTGCTTTGTATGAAACTCCAACTGGCTGGAAGTTCTTTGGAAACTTGATGGATGCAAACAAACTGTCTTTGTGTGGAGAGGAAAGTTTTGGTACTGGTAAGTCAGCGTTCCTGATTTCACCAAGGATTATTCCTCTTAGTTCTTCATTGTGCTGGGTAGCTTGGGGTTTATCTTTCATGTGTAGTTGTTAATGCTTCTAAAATAATAAAATAAAACAAAAAGCTTGCAAGAATCACTGGTGGAAACGAACACAATGCTAAAAGTTTTGTCAGGCAAGAGCTAGTTCTCCTTTCAATTATTTAGGAAGGCATACACAGATACGCAGGAAGTTCAAGGGCCTCTTTACTAGCCCGGTCATTGAGTCTATGGGGATTAAGTGCAGTGTTAAATGTATTTTTCAACTCTTGGTGGCCAGGAAAATCTTCTAAATGTTTTCATTTCTGGAAAGAAATATGGTTTGGAGCATGCAGTTTTATTAGGGAAGGTTTCAGGTCACTATTAAATCTCTGAGCTTAATAGGGCCCTCATTTTCCTGTTCTAAAAACAAGGTATGATTTATAAAGTTTAAATTAACACTTGCCTTTGAACAGTCTAAGCAAGTTATTAGGTTACTGAGAAAAAAAGTGAACATCTTAAGGAATTTACTAGGGGTGTGCACGTGACACAAAACTATTATTTGTGCAGGGAAGTTAAAGTGTGCAGATTTTGCTCTGCATCGGAGCAGCATGCTCAAAATGCGCAGTGTTCCTGGGAGGCCTCAGCAGTTTCTGAGTTCTCCCATGGCATCTACCGCATGGTTTTAACATCCTGACTGTGGAAAAGGGACCTTCTTTGCATGCAGGAGGTCAGCACCTAATTCATATACAAGGGCTGAATTTTATCTGGTTTGAATACTCCCCAGATCTTGTTTTTCTTATTCTCTAAAGACCTCTGAAGACTGGGGAGAGCTGGTAGGATACACAAGGCACAGGGTCTTGATGGAATTTAGGTTGGATGATTTCAGGCTCAAACATTGTGTGTTTTCATTCCACCACTCCGTATTTCAGAAGAACATTTTAGTCTGTGCATGGGTGTCTCACAGAGCAGGGATGACCTTAAATCCCCAAATGCCTGAAATTAAGTGCTTTGTGGAACTGGGGTGCACAGCTTGACCTGAAAAGATCACCCCAGCTTTTCTGTAGCTGAGGAAATGGCTTCACAGACTCTGTTTGAAAGCAGTTTGCTGTGGGTCTGAAGCAGCCTTCAGTGGCAATATTTTTGCAATCAAATGCTATTCTGATAAACGGCATTTGGCTTCAGGTTGGAAGGAAGGGGGAATTTCAGAAAATGTGGTATCTCTGTAAAGAAATCCTGAAGTAAATCATGAGTAAAAAAAAGATTTTGGACTTTTGCCTTGAATGATTTCAGCATGTGTTAAGTTTGTGTTCTAGACTTTGGCTAATGAGAGGGCACCTGCATTTCAGTAAATAAATAAAAACAAAAAGCAGCAAATGATTCATTGAGCTGCTGATAGGAGATGGTCTCTAATGAGCAGCTCTCTAAAATTGTTTCCATCTTTTATTGTATGAGGAATGAGCTCATAGTTTCTCTCCATCCCCCCAATAGGTATGTGACTCTACAAATAAAAGTGACTGATTCCATTTGTAGCAGGGGCTGAGAGAGAGATTTGAGATTTTGGCCATGCAGCATCATGTCTGAGTGGCCAGGAGTTGAAGCAGTTCTGGAGGGGGACAGATTAAGAAAGTGCCCAGGAGTGTTTGATGCCCCCCACTGTGCAAAGGGGGTTTGTGCATCTGGCAAATGCACTTTAAGGAATGAAAAGGGGTGAGGAAGGTTGTTTGATAGTAAGTTAATGAGGAGTTGTTCGGAGCTGGACAGAATGTGAGTGCTGAAGGGGAGAGAGGTGAAGGAGCAGCCAAACAGACCTAGTAAAAATTGAAACAAACTGTGAACCGGTGGGACTGGAGTCTAGGAGCAATTAGAGTAATGCGACATGACAGAATTCCTGCTTGCTTTCCTTGGGTATTTTATTCTAGCAATAAGTTGATACATCACATGGGACTTCTGTTTATTTAGCATTCCTCTCCATCACCTCTGTACAGCTCTCTCTGCTGTAAAGGACCATGAGGATAATTTATCGCTGCGTCCACAATAGTGGGATTTGTGTAAAGTGCCACGTAACCCATGCCCCAGCCCCCAGCCTTTTTCCCCAGATGATTGCCCACTCTGGCAATTCTTGAGAGGGTAAAATGGCAGCTCTCTGCATTAGCACGTATACCCTGGCTCCTTGGGATTTTCTTAATTACTTCTTTGGAGGTTTTCCAGAGCTCAGAGGATAAAACTCAGAAGTTGTGTGTCTGTGGGGCACAGTGCTGATCTCACAAGCCAGCAGCATAGAGTCTGGGTTGGACGTATTCTGGGCTGCCATTTAATCCCTCATTTAATTTAGGTGCTCAGGGTGCTGTCTAAGTTGCAATGCCCTCTCAGGTTTCCCGAGGGCCTGGCTGCTGTGCAGTTCCTGCCCTGCCACTGTCAGTCCCTGTCCAGTGTGCTCCCAGGGCAAGGCTGGGCTGGTCTCTGACAGCTTCCTACTCTCCATGCAATGCTTGTTTTGGAGGAATCCTCTTATAGCCAAAAGAAGGTTTTTCACAGCCTTTCAGTGCCTGGTGCATGGAAGTGAGAGCAGGCACGAGGTGCTTTTCTGGTTTCTGCAAGTGCATTAAGTCTTTCCTTGCACTGCTGTTTGCCAGCCCCACTGGCTGGTGCTGTCCAACAGGCTGCTCTTCTCTCCATCGTGGGGTAATTTCAGAGTCGTTAGGGTTTGGCTTTCTCAGTGAGGGCTGACATTTTTCTTGGTGCTCAGCCAAAATATGTGCTGATCAGAGTATGCTGATTTGGCAGACGGTACGTGACAGCTGCTTGAAGAGGTTGATGCTAGTCCTTCCTGAGTTGTTCCTTTGTGTTTGCCTTTTTTTTTTTTTTTAATGACCTTTTTACTGTGCATTCCCCATTACTTCTTTGGGAATGGAATTAAGGATCTGTGAACAATAAGTTGCTGTGTGTGTGTGTGTGTTAAAAGGGGCTGAATGTTTTATTTGGGCTATAGCTGAAAGCAGATGATATCTTGAACCGTTTTAAAAATACAACAGGGATTGAGCTTATGAAATGCCTTCCATTTGTGAGTTTGTATGGCTGCCAGTTGGATGGAGAAGAGGAGACAAGGTAGGACCATAGCAGAGGCTCTTGTGTGAAAGAAGGTGGGAAATGTGTTTCTGCTGTGGCTCTCTGCAGGCTCTGACCACATCCGTGAGAAGGATGGGCTGTGGGCTGTCCTGGCTTGGCTGTCCATCCTAGCCACCCGCAAGCAGAGCGTGGAGGACATCATGAAGGATCACTGGCAGAAATACGGCAGGAACTTCTTCACCAGGTGGGGAGAATGCTCCTGACCTCCTCGCACTTACCTCTGTCCTGTGTTCAACCCTCCAAGGTCAGAGCCCCCAGCACTGATGGCACCAGCATGTGCTACAGCAGTGCTGTTCCTGCCTCGTTAGACTTGCAGTTTCTGTCCTATTGCAGTAATTTAAAACTCCCTGAGCAGTTTTCTGCAGTGTGCAACATATCTGGGTTAAATAAAACAGTGGGTATTCCCCTTAACCTCTCATGATGTCCAGTTTAGGATTTGTTATTCTAAACATAAATCTAGTAAGTATCAAAGTCTGAAAAGGCTGTACATTTTATATATGCAAAGTATCTTTTTTCTTTTAATGGAGGTTTTTTTTTTTTCTTAGAAGACTCTTTTTTGCCATTGGAACAGTAGGTTTCTTGAGACCAGAAATCATAAGTGAATTTGTAGTATCTTCAGTGATGACAAAGTCTTATTGAATGGATGCTCCAGCTCCCTAGGTCATGATTTACCTGGTTGAGTTTCTGTCCGGCCCCAAAATACTCTAATTTAAATTGCAGTAGACATGTAAGGTGAAAAGGGAAGGAGTGAGAACCAACCCAACCAAACAAGCAGAGGCGGGAATGCTGTCTGGAGTAAAAGCATTAGGCAGAAATCTTTCAGCTTGGAAGATGAACATGAAAATTCTGTCTCAAATTGCCAAATGAAAGAACTAGCCTTTTTCTTTCCACCGGCGCCGC
>JANZLQ010000095.1:3019923-3043500 GCA_026212715.1 Elanus axillaris | reverse complement strand
CCCCCCCCCCAACACAAAGCCAGCATACATCTGAAGCATTTAAACCTGTGGAAAAAATGCCAAAGTCTAGAATAAAAAGGCAGTCTTTTAGCACCAGACATGTCTGCATGGCAAGCTAAGTGCAATGGTAAGGCAGGTTAGCAAGCCTGTGCGTGCTTCATCTAGCCAGCTGGGCAAATAAAAGCTGCGCAAATCACACTGGCAATCAGGGTACAGTCTCAGATCCCGATGTGTGCTTCAGCCGCTCTATGTTGCCTCACTTAGCTGTGTTAATGAGATCAAAGCTAGCAGTGGTATGTTATCATGTGCTGCAATCACACCTGCGTTTTGCTGTGGGGACCGAACACAAGGATGTTCAGGCAAAATTGTTACCATGAGGAACCCGCTGAGATCCTATCGGCAGAATTAGAATAAATTCTTTGCAGTCAGTGTTGTTGGAGTCTAGCCCTCTGTCTTCAATATGCCTAGTGCAAGACAGCACAATTTGCACTTTCATCTCTCCTGGCGCCAAACGCCTGTGATATGTTGAAGTGTATCCCACGGATTTGTGCTGGATCGTAGCTATATTACTGCATACAGATCTTCCTCTCTTTTCTTCCTGTCTTTTCCTCCAGTAAGGGAGTAAAGAGCATCTATGGGGCAGACCACAATGTTTAAACAAGGGCATCACAAAACATTGCTATTCATTACAGCCTCCCCTTCCTAATTTTTGTTTGATGGTGACTGGTTATAGATATGACTATGAAGAGGTGGATGCAGATGCAGCTAACAAAATGATGAAGGATTTGGAGACTGTGATGTTTGACCGCTCCTTTGTGGGGAAGCAATTATCATGTGGTGACAAAGTCTACACGGTTGAGAAAGCTGATAATTTTGAGTACAATGATCCTGTGGATGGAAGTGTCTCCAGAAACCAGGTGGGCATAGCCTGGCCTTGGCTGAATGTGACCTCAGAGGGTTGTTGCACTGTGTATTTTGGGCTTAATCTTTGTTGCATTTGCACCTGCTTTGAAGTCAAATGTTGCATTTGTCCCTTGGAAAAAATTTTCTGCTGTGTGTTTGGTGGTGGGATCCTGTCCTATGTGAGGGAAATCGCTGCCTTGGTGTGTGAAGGGTCCTGGAGGGAGAGCAGAGCTTCCCTAGAGACATTCTGAAGGGGAAGGAGTGATGGGTCTGAGTTGAGGGGGATCCTTTGGGCGATGGATCAGCAGCTGAAAAATGGGTTGTGCTGAATGCAGCGTTGAAACCCCACAGGAGCATGAAGCACAAACCCTGCTGTTCAGGTATTGTCTTGTCTCCAGCACTAGACCCTCCAAGGTTGCTGCAAGTGAATCCTCTGTAGATGCATTTGTCCCTGAGCTGATGGCACTCCTCATGTGCTTGTCCCTAAAGAGGGCAGGCAGCAGTGCAGAGCGGCTCTAACAGGGGATTGAGTTCCAGGCTCCAGAAGTGATGGGGGTATTAAATATATGTGAGATGAGTAACCTGTCACCAGAGATTATTGAAGTAAAAATGTCCGGCAGATGGATTGGTTTAAAAGCATAATGTGGAAGCATAGTAAGTGCGAAGGAATAATTCGGAGAATGATTGCCTTGCCTGCGGGATGACAAGAGCATTTTCTTTACATCCTATTTTTGTGGAAGAGCAGTGGGTTGGTAATGCTGTGTCTGACAGAAGCAGTCCCTGGCTCTTGTTTCCAAGCAAGGGCTGAGGCGAGGGACCTTACAGCAGCAACGCACTTCGGTGCTCAGGAGCTCTAGCAAGTTCTCCAGAGTGGATTAGGAGGGACACTAGCTCCTCTGGGAGTGGGCAGAGGATAAAGGAGCCCTCTGTGGCTCCCTAAAGAGGAGCTCAGGGATTGTTCAGGTCAGGCATAGGCACACTGGGTCTCATGGAAAATACCTTGGGTACCCAAGAGGTGTGTAGCTGAGAGGCTTTTCTCCTCCCCTTCTGTCTTTCCAGGGCTTGCGGCTCATCTTCTCTGATGGCTCCCGCATCATCTTCAGACTAAGTGGTACAGGCAGTGCTGGAGCAACTGTGCGGCTGTACATTGACAGCTATGAGAAAGATGCTCAGAAGATACATGAAGACCCACAGGTAAGCATTGCATCTCAAGTCATGGCACAGCTGGCTTCCAACCTCCCTAAAAAGCTTAAATCTTTGCTTAGCACTGCGTTGCTTAGAGCTATGTGGAGGTGCTAGGTATTTTGGAAGCAAGGGCTTTGGTATCTTTAATCCCAGTATAAACAGATGTATTAAAAAAATAAATAAAAAGCTCTGTGTGGAACAAGTGTTACTTTTTCAGAATCCCTTACAACTGCTCCTTCAATCACACATTGGTTTTCTTGTTTATGTTACATCTGTGCCTGGTTGCAGGTGTGGGAGGACACGGCTTCAGTCCTGAACTGATCTTCTAACTGAAGTATTGCATCGCTAGGGTTAAAGGAGCTCATTCCTATACTGAATTTGGGAAATAACTTGTTTAAAACAAATAAATAGGAGTAAAAGGATGCAGTTGTATATAAGATGATGCTGACGTGTTCTGTACTAAATTTAACATATATTCTTTACAGCATCATTTAAAAAAGCTGTTGACCTCTCTCATAGGCACAGGAGGAAAAGAATCCTCATTTTATATTCCCCAGCAAACAGTCTTTGAGCTCTTTTTCAATAACTTACTGTGCCATTATTGACAAAAAGACTGGAAAAAACCACACATTCTGAGAGGGACAAACTAAACTTAACGATTTAACTGTCCTGTGCCAATGGTGCAATGGAGTTCGGAGTATGGCACAATGAGGGTGGCAGCAGCAACATCGGAGCTGCGCTTGGGCTTTCTCTCCGCACTTGCATGCGGCCACTGCATCCCTCACTGCGCCTTTCCTCTCACTGGTCCCACAGCTCACATTGTGAACCTGTGAAACAGTCCTTTGATCAGCAGTGCCAAGTTTTGGGTGTCCCAGGCTGACACCAGACAGATGCCCGGGAGGAAAGGGTGGACATGATGGGCGTAGGCTGCGTGTGCTGCTCTGCTCCACAGTTCTGAGCCATCTCTTTGCTTTCTGCAGGTCATGTTGGCACCTCTCATTTCTATTGCACTGAAACTTTCACAGCTTCATGAAAGAACTGGCCGCACCGGTCCGACCGTCATAACATAAAGCCTTGGTGAGACACCATGTTGGAGTGCACACCAAGTGAGAGAAATCAGCCTGTCTCCCCTTTTATTGTCAATTCTGTAACTAAAAGAGGAATATTAATTTTATCTCTATATTTAAGAACACTATTGAACTGCTAAAGATAGACAATAAAACCCAGCCCCTGTCAGCACTTTGTGTGCACATTGCTTGCTGTGCTGCTTTTCTGCGTCACACAGCACTGCTGGCAATTTGTGTATGGTGCTCATTAGCACAGCCTTTTGGTTTAGCATATTTACTTATTTTTTTTCTTAAACAAAAGGCTCTAGAAATAACAAAGAGACTAAACTCTTCAATAGTACAGAGGTTTTTTTCTGTCTTGGAAGCTTTCCTGGAAAAGAAGCACAGATAGTTTATCCTTGTTAATACATAGTCTTTTAAATGTGATGTCTCTGAATAAGCAATGGCTGTGTGTTAAGGCTGAGTATTTTTTGAGTAGGTGGATTTTTCCCTTTCAAAAACAAATTATGTAAATTGACCTCCATTTGCCTTCTGTATAAGAAAAAACCTACAACAAACCCTCCACACAGAAATGAGCAGTAACAAGCATTGCAGGATATTAAAGTGATATGGGCTACAATTACTGTTCAGTGCTCTTTTATTTTGTTACTTTTTGAAGAATGAAAGATTGTTTTGATGAGCTCTCCTTTGGTTGTATGTGGATGGTAAGATCCTTGGAATAATCAGATTTGCAGGCATTATTGTGCAGTATCTTATCCAAGGGCACAGAGAAGGGTCACTTTGGAAACACTTGTAGCTGTTCCATGTTAATGCCCTGCAGCTGCACCTTCCTGCCCTTTTTCTGGAAGCCATCCCCCCCAGATCTGAGCTGTGTTTCTGCTGACTGGGTGATTTTGCCCTGGAGAGGACTCCTGCTCATGCTGCTGACTTGGTGCCACTCATCCATGGAGATGACGCCCTCCAGCAATGAGGGAGGGACTCTGGAAAATAACCCCAGGTAAATCCACAAGATTTACTCCCTCCATTTTAAGGCTGTTGTGGCTTAAGCGAGGCTAATAAAAGTAGTCGCATTAGTGGGAATGCGTTTAGGTGACTTTCCCCCTTTTTGGTTTGCTTGCCTTTGTCACCCAAATCCCTGCAACACCCATGCCCTGTCTCGCTCTCTGCCCTGGGGCCTTGCTGTGGAGGCACTGCAAGCAGCTGAAATTCAGGCTGGGTCCCTGGGCAGGCCTGAGGGAACAGCTCTGTTTTCCAGGAATGTGAAACATCCCATCCTTACCCTAACCAGGACGCTGCCAGCACACTTCTGAGGTAGATGCAGAGGTGTTGACAAAAAGGTCTTTATCTCATCTTCCTCACAGAGGTGAGGTGTCTCTTCTGACAGACAGACTTCTCTGCTCAGTCTGTGCTAACAGTTTTGCTGGCAGAGCTGCTTTGGTGTGGGGCATATTATAAAAACCAAACAACCACACAGCCTTTTGCTGCTTGTTGTCTGCCTGAGCCCTGGTGGTGGATGTCGCCATGTTGGGGATGCAGAGTTCTTGTCCCTGCTCGCTCCTGCAGCCTGGCTTTGCTGGCCAGCCATGCCTGCGGGGATGCATGGCCAAACCATCCTGGGGGAAAGCCGTAGCTGTGCCACTTCCACCGCAGCCCTGTCCACCCCATGCTCTGGGTTTGGACGAGCCATGGCCTCTGTGTTGGATGGATTCAGGTCAGCAGCGCAGAAGAATACCAGAAGGTGATCTGAATAAACCCTGTGTCATTTGTCTGAGGAAGCAGTGCTTGTGCTCGGGCTCTGGCCACAAACTACAGCAACAAGGATTCCTGTTTACAGGGGAAAATAGCAGAGGTGGCATATGGGTTTCTCCTATTCCAAGCAAAAAGGAAAAACTGAACCCAAACAACCCACATGCATAGAGATGGACTAGAGTTTCCACCCTAGCACATGATGGAGGGTTCTTCACAAAAAACAGATGCTGAAGGTTGGTCTCTAAAGTCCTTGTGTTCAAAGTGCCGAGTGGCTAACAGCCATCACTGAAACCACTGTGCGCTGATGCAGAGCTCTGCCTGCATGGCCAGGCTGCTGGGGTACTCGCTCCTGTGTCTCTTTCCCCTCCCTGTAACTGCTGCGGAGCCACCGATTCCTCCTTGCAATCTGCTGAGCGAAAGGAAAGCTTCCCTGGAGTCAGTACAGGTGCAGAGAGCAGGAGGTGGGTGCTGTTCCCAGGGAGCACAAAAGCCTTACCCAGAGCAAGCCGTGCCATGTCACTTAACAAAACACAAGTGAAGAAATCTGAAAGGCCAGTAAATGGCCCTATTGTGCACTGTCTTGTGGGGCGCTTCCTTCAGCCCAGCTCCTGCCACAATGGCATTTGCAGCAGAGAAGCATTAGGGACACAGGACCAAACCCTGCTGCTTTTCACCACTGTTGTCAGATCTCTGCTCTATCCCTTCTCCTTGGCTCAGCTCATGTGGGTTAGCATGGGACTCATCTGCCCCTTTTTCTACTGAAGCAAATCACTGCTCTGAAACCTCCTTTCTGAATTTTTGCCAACATTTTTACTGGCAAATACAGATTTCAGTCCTCTAATAGAAGCCCTTGTTCCCTGAGAGTACTTAGTGATAAAAACACCTTCTCTTTGCTGCTACTCTGTGGCATGGAACCAGCTCACTCTTCTCTTTTTAATCTGCAGAGGAGGTTTGTAATTGTTCTAGTGGAGAAAATGTTTGTGGAGTATTTGGGGCTGTAATGAAGGACTCCATTCCCATACTGCGTGTCAGGCATCGTTAGCCCAGACGCTCCTGTGACTTTTGCCAAATGAATTGGTCTGGAAGTGCGAGCTGTGCGGCCAGGAAAGGGCAGATGCAGTCAGCAAGGAAGCTTCCAAATTAATCTGGGGAGTCTCCTTTCTTCTGAGCACTTGAAAGACCAAGCCTAAATTTACTTGACAGCTTCTTCTGTAGGGACCCATATGGCACAGAAACATTTGATCTCTTAGTCAGCTAATAACAAACTTGAAAAAAATGTAAATTGGTGATTATAAAATACTTGCAGAGACAAAAGAATTTACATTTGCACCATAGCACTTCAGTCTGATTTCATTAAAAAAACCGAGAATCACAGATAACACATTTTGTAAAATATATTAGCATCCTAATAGCTGCTCAATAAAATGACCTAGCTCAGTCTTAGGGTAAAGAGAAAAAAGGAGATATTAATAAAGGCTAAAAGCCAAGGTAGGAAGAGCTGCTGCCCACAGGCAGGCTGTGCTAAGCTGCTGCGTGCAGCAGGACCCGCAGGCTGCGTTCTGCTAACAGGTCATCAGCCATTGGGTTGTGCATGCGTGCAGCATCATCGCCCCGTGGTGTGGCAGCTGCTGACCCAGGGAAGCGTGTGCCTGAGTTTGGGAGAGCCGTGTTTTCTGTGCCGTGGTCCTGAGCCTGTGAGCCCAGTGCTTCACTTGGCAGGGTCAGATCTCAGAGGCTTTCCTCACCACCAGCTGCAAAGCACTAAACCAGAAAGCTGGGATTACTGGGGGAAAAACAATTTGGCTGCTCTAATTTGCCTTTTAAACATTGCATGAACAAGTGACCCCATAGTTTATGGTTGGCCTCTTTTTAAAGCAGGTCAGTCCTGAGTTCCTTCTAATGGAACTGTGAGCATTTTTCAGTCAAATTATGTATTAAAAACTGCTCTCTTGCCCATAATGGTGCTAACAGCTCTATCGTGGCACGCAGCTCCTCTCTCCTGGGGCTCCCCACTTATTTCAGCATCTTCAGAATTAGATGCAAAGCTTCCTGTGCTCTCACAGCTTTATCTCAGCTACAGTTCCTCCAGGCAGCAATTGCTCTTGGGGAAGCCTGGGCGGATTTGCCCACGGGGTTGCTGAGTGGGACGTAGCTCTTAGCAGCTGCCCAAGTGCCAGCAAGTCTCTGAATATAGAATAAGTGAAGGAAAAGTGGCTGGTGGTTAAGGATAACTGGTACAGCTCTGAATAAGGGAGACTTCCGTTCTACGCGTCGAGGTTCAGTTAGTCATAATTTTCTCAGGAAATTTCACTTTTGCCCCTGGGCTGTAGTACAGCAGATTCCTTCCAAGTCAGTGACTGTGTGCAACAACAGAGAAACGTGGTCAGCCCGTACGGCACTTAATGGGCCGCGTTTGCCAAAGACGTGGTGATGGAGGTGTTTGTAGACTCGGCCTCTCTGCGCAGACGGATATTTGCATGAAAAATTACCCCTGCTTGCTCTTTGCTTCTCTTCAGACTAAAGCTATAGACTCCTGTCCCGGAGGAGCCCAATTAGATCCAGATGTCTCACTAATCATATGTGGTTTAATCTTTACCCTGAGTTTACGTAATGCCATATCTCATTTCTGCATGCAGTTTCCACTGCACAAATATGAAAATACATCACAAGAGCTCACTGACAAAAGCAACTGTGGCCGTACATGGAACAGAAATCAGCCCAGCCACTGAACTGCTGCTTGGTGATTTCTTGTCCCAGTCTGGTGGGTCTTGCAGAGGAGCTGCTGCCAGAAGTCAAGCTAGCAGGTAGCAGCAGCCAGGGTGACTCCCAGCACACAGGGTGATGATTTTACTAACTGGTGTCAGCGAGCACATGCACCAGAGGCTGAACCCTTGAGCGAGAGGCAGAAAAGCTCTGAAATCCTGTTCTTCTGTAGGATGTGACACCCGTGGAAGATGGACTGTTTCTCTCTAGATGGCAGCATTGGTAAAGAGTCTTGGAGCAGTGTCCGATGGACCCAGGGTCCTGCAACACCTCACGTCGCCATGATTTCATCTATAATCTGGGTGTTCATTCACAATTCAAAATTACTGCATCTTTGAAGTCCTTAGTGAGTTCATGGGCTGCCAAGCTGTTCCCTAAGCATAGTCTCCTGAGCATAAGTATTGGTACAAAGCTGAAACCCAGCCTGGTAAACCAAAGGTCACTTTGAGACTGGCTAAAACAATTAATGAAAATGCTGCATAATGCTGTTTTTTTTGTGGGGTATTTCCATGTGATAAATCCAAAGTCTAATCTCGAGATCTTCAGTATGCAGAGTTTGGGGCAAAATTACCAATTAAGCCTAGAAAAAATCTGTTCCCTCAGCTTTGCCATGAAGAGCCTGTGTTATTCAGTATGTTTCCATCACAGCACTGACAGCTATGCCCAGGCTCAGATGGGGAAAGTGGCTGCAAATGAAACAAACCACTTACCAAATCGAATAAACCAATTCTCATTTTTTCCCCTCGATGTTTTCAGACACTGTCCAGGCATGTGGGACCACCAGCACAGTCCCGGTGTCTCGGTGCACTTTCTCCACCATCAGAAGAGCTTCTTCTCATCCCTTCCCCCATGCAGTATTCCCTTGCACTCCCCGGCACTGGGAGGCTCTGGGAAGGTCCCAGAAACTGTGAGCTGGGACCAGCAAGGAGCAGGGCCAGGCTGGGGTGAGGGAGCATGGGCGAAGGAGCAAGTTCAGGGAAGCATGACAAGAATGAGAGTGGATCAGGCACCAGCACTGGGGTGGAGGTGGGAGGGGTGGTATATATGGAGACTGGAAGAGATGAAAGCTTCAGCCCAGTGTCAGATTTGGGTTTACTGCCTTTGTTTTCACAGGTTGTGATTATGAGCCAGAATTAACAGAGATAATGGCCCTATTCCCCGTTACGGGAAGTGGCTTTATATGCCAGTGCAGAACCTGCTGCTCATGGCATCCCACCTGCACTTTAATTCTGTAAACTCACACTTTCTTCTGTGGCTAAACACTCAGACATACTCACACAGAGTGTGATTACAGGGAACAAATTAAGTTATAATTAGGAAGAGGAATCTTAGCAAGGAGCAACAGTCCACATCTGAAATTCATCCAGGCTTGTGTGACAGCGTGTGAGAGGAGCCAAAGCCACAGCCATTAGGATGGATTCGTACAGCATCTGAAGTTGTTATTAAATATCCATCCTCCCATTTCTGACGGCACAGGTTATAATTTGCATCATCTTGGTAAACGAACACCAGCACAACAGCCCTCTGCACACAGGGGCTGGGCACCGGTAATGTCTCCTGGCATCCCACCAGCTCCTGGACAAAGCAGCAAAGCTGTGCACTTCACCAGTGAAACTACAGTGAGGCAGAAGCTGATGAAGAAATCCTGCCCGTGGCACATTTAATTTGCCATAATTTTGGTCTTTCCATCCATCCCTAGATGTAGCCAGGATGAGATAAACATTAGAGGAGTCTGGCTGTATTTAATGGCTATATTTAATATCATGACATTGCTAAGAAAGACCTTGCACCAACTTCAAATCAATTCAGCTGCTCGCCTCCTTTATAAAAGCCATTCTGGAAGGACTGTTAAAAACCTTTCACGCACTGCTCCCTCAAGGTGCCTGTTTGGGTGCCACAGTGACTTTTAGATGTGCTGCGGATCCCACCGTGGTGTACAGCTCCCTGTGTGGGGAGTCCTTGGGGTTGTTCCTCCACTCTTTCTGGTCCCAGTGAACCTCCTCGCATCCTTGTCAGAAAGTAAGGTTAAAAAAAAGGTTAGTTCTAGGGGAAATAAATAGGCAAAGAAAGTCCTGTGTCGCAGTGAGCAAGTATGCAAAGCTTTGAATCATTTGACTCCGTGTTTATCCACCGCTCCTGGGAGACAGGGGGGAGCTGGAGGGAAGCGGAGGAGTTTAGGAAGTTCGCAAGCAGAGTGCTTGTGTTGTTTCTGGCACAAAATAACCAGTCATGTGTGTCCCTTCACAATGCCATTAACCTCCCGTGGCGAGGCTGGGAGACCTTCAGAAATGATCAGCTCCACCACTTCCATGAAGGATGACTTCAGCAGTTCCTGGCAGCAGCAAGGCTTGGACTGCCAGGAGGAGCCATGAGCAAGGTGGGGCAGGATCCAGTTATGCAGAATAAATCTGATAAATGCAGGTTAAAGCACTGGAGACAGCTGCTATTGAAATGAGAGACAGCTTTTGTCTCTGAGCAGTGCTGAGGGCTGCAGGATGGCTCGCTCGGAGGAAGGTGCATAATCTAGGCAGTTCGGTATCAAGGCAGCAGAAGCTGAACCCCTGCCCTGGCTGGAGGATCCCTCATGCAAGGAAGGACTGGCAAGGGGCAGCAGCACATGGGACTTTGCTTTCTTCTTTGGGATCACCTGCCTGCAAGGATCCTTACCAAGAGAGAGGTTTCCCTGAGTTTAAGATTTGTTTTAAGGCAACCATGTCTATAAGGTTAGATTGGATATTAGGAAAAAATTCTTCATGGAAAGGGTTGTCAAGCACTGGAGCAGGCAGCCCAGGGAAGGGGCTGAGTCACCATCCCTGGAGGTATTTAAAAGATGTGTAGATTGGGTGCTTAGGGACCTGGGTTAGTGGACTTGGCAGTGCTAGGTTAATGGTTGGACATGATGATGTTAAAGGTCTTTTCCAACCTAAAGTATTCTATGACACTATAAGCATTTTCCTGCTTGGGTCACTAATGTTGCTCCCTCTGTGAATTGAGCATATTGCTGCAGGCTGGGTTTGGCTGTGCTAATGCTACACACTCATCCAGAAAGAGGGGAAGGAGAGAGAAAGTTTTCTGTATTTTTCCCTTCTGACCATGCAAAACTGGATGAAACAGGAGACAGAGACTACAGATCTATTCTGTCCCAGTGTAGTCCAAAGATAAAAGCATTAAAATACTCTGTAATTATAGTCAGCCTCAAAGAAGAAATTTTATGAGGGCAGTAATCAGATGCTCAGCTCTTACAATCCATGGCACAAAATGAAACAATGTGATTTTTAAACAATGCTGGGGTTTAATTTGGCTCAGCAACAATTTAGAGTTGTTTCTCCCTTCATAAGAAATTCAAACTGTTTGAGAGTCTGACCACTTGGATGACAGAGAAAAAATAATATGTGTAATTTAAATGACAGTTCTGTCTAGTTCCAGATGCCTACATCTCTGAGGGTGAAGCATAGCCTTTTACAAAGCAAAATGAAAGCATCAGTTATATGCAGCTTAGGCTGAAGAACTTAATTAGTATGTAAGTGTTATTTCAAATAGCTAAATCGAAGTTTATTAGAAAGCTAAAATGGTTATGGCCCAGTTAGGTCCTGACTGCCTTTGTCAGGAGTACATGAGTTTTGAGAGGTCAGAGTGTACCCCGTGCTTACTGGCTTTTAGTTTTGAGTGTCCTGATAAAATTGTTGTTTTGGTGGAAGTTGAAACAATAGGTTATATGGAAAGTAGAGAAGTCAGTAAGTTTAGGTAACTTAAGGACAGATTTTGTAATGCAGGATGGCAGCATTCAGCCTGTGTTTTTTAATCAACTAGTCAAGCTTATTAAAAATTTAAAACATTCTGTTAAACATTCTGAAAACATTCTGGTTTTCAGTGTTCAAATTTAAACCCTATTATCAGAGATTCCCTCAGACTTCCTGCAATCAAAGGAAACTTAACTTCCTCCGAGTTTAACTTCTTAATGGGCAATGCATGGGTATCACGCCTGCCTGCACATCGCTGTTGTGAATTTTTTAGCCTGGTTTCCTAAAGAGCCCCATGCGGTCACCCCACCTTGCGTGACACCAGGAAATCTGTTGACATATTTCAAATTGGATATAGATGTGAGTTAGCAAAGAGGTTAAATACAGTTGGTTCAATGGTACTTCGCAGCGGAATGGCAGAGAGAAACACTGGTGAGACCTCTGCTGAAGAATGGCAGCTCTGGGAGCTCAGCCCTTTCTAGACATCAGTGAATCCACACAGGACTGCATGCCCTAAACGCACACCTATAGGAAACCCAGTGCCATCATCTCTCGTGTCAGTGGAACTATTTGTTTTATAATTGTTCAAAAGAAAGGTGTGATGTTCTGGTGCTTCTCCATGGTCTTCTACTGTTCATCCCTTGGGGCGCGTGGTGCGGCATAGAGCCCCTGAACTGGCTTCTCTCGCCCTGTCTTCTCTTAGCAGGCAGGGCAGAGCTCACAGAGGTCTGTCTTATGGCAGGGGTCTGGCTCATCCCATCTCTGGTCGCTGTTGTTAATGTCGAGTTTCTTTTCCATGATCACTGACACTGTAGGAGCCCTCCAAACTCAGGAGTTCAGTACTGACACACATGAAAAGGGATGCCATAACTCTTCAGCCCCAAGGCAATGTCAGCAGCAGCCACACTTGGTCAGCTGTGGAAGGATCTGCTGGAAAGCTTTTTTTTCCTCTGGTTTACTCCTTCTTCTGCTTGTTTTCCAAAGGGAAAAGTTGTGGTGTGACCTCAGCCTCTGCCTGCTCTGCCCTTGGCGTATGTGTGTGTCTGGAAGGACAGTGGGAGACTTTTGAGGTACAAGTAGAAAGGATGAAGGACACAAAACTGCTGGGTATCATTACTTGTGCTGTTTGTATCTTGCTTAAAAATATATTCTGGGATTCTGATATTAGTCATTAGAATGACTAACACAAAGAAATATGGCAGAATGTGGCCAAAGCTGCCCCGGCAGAAGTAAAGGGAATCTACGAGGTATGAAAACTGTGTTTGTGTTTTGGTAACGCATCCAGCTACTTTATAACTTGCGCTGTTTATAGTAGCGTGCTGTTGGATGCAAGCTGCCGACATTTTAGACTTCTGTGCGTGTCTGCTATTCAAATCTGTACGTGATAAGAATCATGAAGACAACAACCCCGCAAAGCCGGGTGTTTACCCTGCAGAGCTGTGGTGCTGGGCTGCATTACCTGCCTGGGTGCAACACTGGGGCTGAGGCAAGGCCAGGAGTCGTGCTGAGGGCTGGCGGGTGCCGTGCAGAGCTGGGGCTGCTCTCCTTCCTAAGTCCACCCTGGTGAAGAGGGATGGCGATTTGTGATGCTGCAGATACGTGTTTGCTTCGGCAAATCATTTTGATTTGAGAAAATCAGGGAGTTATTTTAAAAAAGCTAATCTTTCTGCTTCTGTATTGTCAGGATAAACGTCCTCATTTTTGTATGTTTTATTTTGATTGAGCAAAATGTTTAACGTAAATTGAAGCCATTTATTTTTTACTTTATTGCAAAGCAAAATTGCAAGCAAAAATGTGCTACATGTACAGGGCTGTTAATTAGTATTTCGCTCGCAGTAGCAGGTGAGACAGTAGAGTTTCTGGCACCATTTCAAGCATTTACTGTTGATAACATTTATGGCAGCACTAGCAATGTAAGACATTTTATTTTCCTGCTTTCACAAAAAAAAAAAAAAAGATGGAATAGATCCATACAAATTAAACAGCAGCAAAAGCTAAACTAGACATTAGTGGTTTCAAATACCCAGGCTGTACTGGTAAGCCCTCTATCATAGAGGGAATCAAAGTCAATTTTTAAGCAGCTATTGTATATTCTACTTCGAACTGATTATTGTAAATGTCTTATAAAAAGCAGCTGAGCTGCATTTTTCAATTTTATATACAGGCCTTGAAAACCCACTAAATAGTTGAATGTCCCTGTGCATGTATGTTAAACTTCCTGTGTGGTAGAAAGAAGGTACAGAATATACCTCAGCTTATATATAAATAACATACTACTAATTTTTTTCTGCTGTTACCAAGTGGATTGATGCTAAACAGTATATAGCTGCTGGATGTTTCATAGGAATTGTTTTTCAGATCCAGGGAAGTGCTACAGATTCCTCTCACTATGCACTAATTTCTGCAGAATTATGCATAATTATTTTGTAGCTCAGTGCTTGCGTATGGGATCTTTTTTTCATCTTAACTTTTGGAGTTTCTTCTCCTATCATTTTTCCCTTCTTTGTTTCCAGCTTTTCCTCCTCTTCAGTCTCCTTCACAGTTTTCCAACTTTCCATCTTCTCCGTACATAATATATTTCCCCCCCTCTAGATTTCTTTTCTCTTTTGTAGTACTGCGTAGGAACACAAGACTTCAGGATCAATATTTAACATCAACATCTGCAAACCCTCCTCTGGTCCATGCTTTCAGCATTGACTAAAATTCGCTTTGTGGAACACCAGCACGGATGTCTGAGGAGTTACTGTACGACCAGGTGAGCTTGCAGAAAAGGCAGATGCTGCAGTTTTTGTAATGTCCCCAGAAAGTGCCCACGGGAGAAGAGGGAGACAGTGGCTCCTCTGGCTCACCTTGGCCACGGTAGCTCCTTCTGGGCTGGCTGAGTGTAGCTGGGGGCCTGGGAGCTTTGGCCACATAGCCTGAGCTGTGTAGGTTTGTCCTACTCAAAGATGTTGTAATGATGTGCACGGCTGTGTTAAAGCAAAGAACATCTTCCATAGCAACTGCAGTGTTTGTAGTAGTGATAGCGCATGGGACTGCCTCCCTCCTGTACTTTACAGCACTGCAGTGATCGTCCATTGCAAGGAACACTGAAGCTATGAATCACTGACTGGAAAAAAATAAGATATAAATCCCAATTTTCAGAGCTGCTATAAGCAACTTATAAATGAATCGCAGTGAGAAATAAAGAGGCTCATCAGTCACTGCAAACCTGAGCTGGAATGGTTAAACCACATCTTGTCCAGTTTCATGGCAGCTACACAGCCACAACCCTGTGCACAAACCAGCGTGCTCTGCTGCGGAGCCCGGGTGAGCGTGCAGCAGTCTGATGGGAGCAGCTCAGTACTCGCCCAGCTCAGAACATGGGCAAAAGCCCTGGGCACAGATGTACCTGGGCACTCCAGCACCACTGGGCAACTGGGAATATTTAACCTAGAAGTAGAAGCAAGGATGTTTGTGCTATGTACGTGGTCTTATTCCCCAAGCTCTACCACTCCAGCCAGCTGCATGGGTCAGTGATACCTGGTACCAATGCAAACCCCAAAGATCTTCTTAAAAGTTAGTCTTGTTGTGGGAGTCAGCTCCCTCAAAACAATATTTAAAAGCATATGAAATGTCCTTCAAAAACCAGTTGTCTTTATTTTGACACCATTCATTTTTTCCCCATTAGTAATGATTATTAGCATTATTTTAAATCTGTGTAAAGGGACCTTGAGTGATGGCCAAACACAGAAGGTGCTTATGTGGATGCCAAAACCAGAGAGGATGTATCAATGGTAGGAGAAGGAGATGACAGAGAGAGGCATAGGCTACCTTATAGGAGAATTTTCTTAACAGTAAGAGTTTTTGCTAAGGGTTATTTGATGCAATTTGTGATGGAACACTCTGGAAAACATCTCTAGTTTTTATGCATTTAAAGCTCTGTAGATTTTCCATTTCATTTGCTCCATAGAAACTAATTTAAATGTAAAGAACATTTTAATCAACGTCTTTTAGCATAAATGATACACTAGAAACATTAAAAAATACTAAGTATTCAGTTACATCCCAGGGTCCCATTGCTTTCATTCCACATACAATGAAATGTATGAGTCCTGAAGCAGTCTGAGGTAAAGGTTAAATTATGGATATGTATTCAGCATTTTAAAAGTCTAAGAAGCTGTCAGGCTCTGTCATCCCTTCTACATGAAAGGCTTGTCAGCACGTGTTGCCGAGATCGGTGGGAGATCTGCACTGGCAACCCAGAGGAGACAAGCAGACACGGCATGAGCTGAAAGGATAAAGAATAGAACTGGTAGTGGTCTATAAAACCAATATAACTTGTATTTGTTCCTTTGGCATTGCAATACCACTCCAAAACAGAGGCCAACTGTTAACAGAGGCAAAGCCAACTTCAGCTTTTGCAGGCTGACAAATGGTCATGTAAGTTACCAAATAACCCAAGAACTCAGGATTAAACTTCTCCAATTGTTTTCACATGATGCAACTTTAAATCTCTCTTTTGAACAGTATTAAATTTCCTTTCATTCCCATAAACTTCAGAAAAAGTTGACTGCTCTCACATTTCAGACTGTGACCCAGCTAACTTGCACTTTTCCCCTCTGCTAGTCTGGAGAACAGAATAATGAAATTCAGACAACAGTGACCAAATGTTGCTCCGTAGAACTTTCCTTTTACAAAACAGATGAATACTCCTGGGCTCCAAAACACTGCAGGGAACAAAACTTTCAAACCTTATGGAAATAAAATAGTAAGCCTATGCAGTGACTTCATCTCCTTTATCAGATCAGAGACATTTTCACTGGAATTGAAATGGATTTAAAAAAACCCTCTAAATAGAGCAAAAGAATTAAAAAATCCCACTGAAGCCATTATTGAAATACTGCTTTATTTAAAAAAACCCACACCCATATAAGTGAAAGCTAAATTTCACAGAGCTATAGAGGAAAAAAACGCTCCATCATCCTCATAATTTACATAACTCTTTGTTGCAGATAGAGGTGTGCTTTTATAAGAGCCAGGAAAATAAATATTTTAGCTTTTGTGTTTGTGATTAAGAAGATGATAAATGCATTGTGTACTCTGATTTGGACAAAGGGCTATAGAAAATGACCACAGACATGCTGTGTGGAGGTTCAGTTGCTGCAAGGTCTGGAATTTCTCCCTGGAGGTGCTGAGCACTCTTGGATCTCACAGAAACCTGTCCAAGTTAGTCCACTCAGCATCTTGCCAGATGAGGCCCTATATTTATATAACAAGAAATACCCACTGTGCTGCAGATTTGCTGCTGGTGTGAGTGGAATTGCATTCACTTAAGCCCATTGCAAATTTAGCCACTAGAGTCAAAATAAAAGGAGCCAAAATATATAAATCCAGCAGACGAAGTTTATGGGGGAACTAAACCAAACATTCAACACCAAGATTTAGTGCAGCCAAATTGTTATAACTAAATGGGGTACCTTACATCATTTTGTGTCCTAGGGGCATAGTCTCCATTTTAGTGGCATGCTAAACTCACACTGATATCAATAAACATTTTACATGCAAAACGAGTGGAAAATACGAGATGTTAGATAGTGCAATACAAGTCTATAAACCTGATACCTAAACCCTGCTATCATGGCTTTGCCAACACTCTGCTACCTTGCATGCAAATTCCACTGATGGATCTCTAGTTCAGTTTGTCTTAATTGAAAGTCTTAAAGGTGAATTGAAATGTTGCTGGAATAAAAACCTGTTTAAGGTGCCAAATCCCTAACAAAATCCTGTGTAGACTCACATGTAAATAAATTGTAAAGGCAAATGTACAGGGTTTCTTTTTAACGTGTCAAACCATGAATTCTGGAATCTATTTTTTTTCCTGCAAAAATTGTGACATTTTTCTTCCTCTAATGACTGAAGTATTTTACTGCTTTACATGCCTGGCAACAAAGATGATATTGTTTAGGAAGGTGGTTGAATCTCCCTTGTTCATGCTGATGGCACCCTTGGCCCTTCTGGCAGGACTACTTACTACAGGTTGGTCTGGGGCTGCCTTCAAATGGTGTGAAGTCATGGATTAAGACAGTTGAGTGTAATATCAGTTCAACTGATATTTTCAAACTATTGCCTTGATAACCTCTTCTCTGAATCAGATTTTTTGAGGACTGGGTTAATTGTTTCCTTTTAGAAAAAGCAAACAAACTCTGCAAGAGGAGTTGCAGTCCCTTTGAAGTTAATGAGGAGTTTCACCTGAAATTACCCAAGATAATCTGCAGAAGTACAACCTGGTCATGCCTGAACTAAGCTGTAAATCCATTGCCTTCTTTTCAAGACTCACTTCTGGGGCTAATGAGAAAGTCAGAGGTAAAACAATTGTAACTCTTTTCTCCCAAAGGATAACCACAAAGCTCAGCATCTGAAATGGAAATAACCAGCCTGTGTGACTATTTGGAAGCATCACAGTTACATTCTTCTCCCATTGACTGTCCTGCTCGGTACCAAATCTGGTTAAATTAACACTTTGAAAGTGCCCAGCACAATGGATATCAAATTCAATGAAATGCTGGGGTGCCAACACACAGTTACAAAAATAATGCATAATAAGCATGCCAATATTTGCATATGTTATTAAGTAGTTGCTGGTGTTTATGTCCCATTCTATCACCCTCATTTTTCCAGAAGGGTAACATTACATGTTATGGAGGTATGTAATTCAAGGATATAAAGAACAGAGTCCTTCTGCTATATATATAAAATTCCAGTGTAATACACATATGAAAGGGAAAGAATTGTGGTCTATTTAAAGGCTTTTCCTTTTATCTTTTCCATAGTCTCCTGCCAATTTTCAAAGTACTCCCAGATCAAGGCCTGAAAAAGATTGTACTGCACCTCCTGATACTCTGTCCCTCTGTCATTCCCCAGGGCTACAACCTGTCCTCTGATCCCTGACAGTGCTCTCTTCTAGCATTCCCTATGGCTAGCCAGTCCTTTGCTTTTCTCTTAAGGCAGAGAAAAAAAATTCAGCCTGAGAAGGAGAGAGCTGTGGCAAAGACTGGCATAAACACATCTATTCATGGGCCTAACCTGTTGCCTTCAAAATAAAAGGAAGCCCCCAGTGGGGCACACGTATCCCACCACCTATGGACATACCTTGAGCTACTCCACAGTGTCTGCAGCTGACCTGCCTGATCCAGGCAGTGAAAGGCATGTCAGGAAGTCATCCTGACAAGGACCAGTGCTGGATTTACCTCTTAACTAAAACAATGCATCAAGTGCAATCCATTACCTCCCTGTCTTTGGTGTCTTTTCTTGTTCCTGCTGCAAACACAAATACTGAAACTAGCTTTAATTGCTTAATAGTGTTCTGTCATGATCCCCAGGTTTATCCACCATTTTCTTATGCAATTATGAATGAAAGGGAAAGCTTTTGCTACATGATTTATAAAGTAAAATTTTTCACATGCATGTTTGCCAATGTCTGTACTTCTTAAACTGTCTGCAACAGACTTTTACAAGACATACAACTTGCTGGAAAAAATTGGATGGCACAATATATCTCTTTCTTGTTCATGCCTATTCTCTATTCAGTGGCTGACTTTTTTTAGGGAATTCAGAAAATTTACACTTATATCTCTTGTTCCTTTTAAAGAAACATGTTATTATTTGTACTGCACTTGCTCCTGAAAACTCAGCTAGAAAACAAAGGATGCATCAAGTGAGACAGTATGTTCACTTGTTAGAATTCCTGTTCTAAAGAATTGACAGCGTAAGATATATGTAAATCTCCAGTCTTTAAAAAGTACCAGCAATTACTGTTTTCCATGTTATATCAGCACTCAGAAATCAGCACTGAAATCAGATTTACAGGTGGTCTTTCCATGGGTGCATAGATTCTAGGAATCCATGGGCAGTTCTAACCTCATCTCCAGGTTCCACTCTGGAAGCCTTAACACATTAGTGTAATTCTAGTTGAATTTCAAATGGGCAAAGGATGATTGATACAGCCTCAAATGGTTGAATGAAAAAAATCTGGTGTAGATTAATAGGAGTATTAGTGAAAGATGGAAAGGAAAACAAGGATTCTTTTATAATGTGACAAGATACTTAAGAACACATGTTGTCAGTAACTACAAATGTGTAATGTTTCTCTTTTATTTTGCTGTATTTCTGACACTATTCTCTTACAGTATTTTGCTTATCATCCTCTTGTGAGGTTTATTGTACTTACAAATCATTCCCAGGCAGTCAGCTTCTTTGCTATCTTTTCATTAAAAAAAAAAGAATAAAAAAGTTTTGTGTGCAATACATTTTCCCTGTGGGAACTAATTCTACAACAGTGTTGACTGTAAGCCTTTTGTTGTTTTAAAATATGTAGACATGCATCAAACAGTTGATTCTTCTCCCCAGAGTCACCTTCTGAAGCTTTAGCTGTGCATTACATCTCTGAAGCATCCTGCAGACCATGTAGGAGAAACTGTCTCTAATTTGTCCTCCTAAGCCAGTGCATATTTTTACCTTGACTACTTTTTGCTATCAAATCGTTATGAATACTCTGTGCTATTAATTTTTGCGGTGTTCAGGACTGTGTCCACTCTAGTTGCTTTGTTTAATATATTTTTAGTTCTTCCACTGTGGTATGACAACCTGCAGCATGTTAAAGGAAAAGCAGGGAGAATATTTGTATTGATTTCAAAATGCTGCCGATTGAGAGCAGATGTACCATGTATTCCCAAAACGTATGTTTTAACTTTCATTTATGTGCTGTGCTGAACAGTCTTCAAGCCAGGAAGTGATTTATATTTGCTAATTGCATGCACTTTGGTAGATCTGCAGCTAAAAATAAGTAGTTTGTTTTTTAATTTTAAATTATTTATCCTTTCACACTGCATGTATCTAACACTTACAAGCTAACTTAAGACTTGGGGAATCTGCATTTATTCTCCCCATCTGCCATAGACTTCTTTTGGGCCCTTAGGCACTCACCATGGGTTATCCCTGTGCCCAGCTCAGAGCCGTACCACAGAGATGGACCTCACGGACATCTTGTTTCATTACATAACAAACAGAGAGACTAAAGAAACACTTTTGTCTTACAGCTAGACAAGTCCATCAGCAGGTTGCTGTCAAAAGCAGTGGTTCAACTGCTCCTACCCCACCACTGAACAAGGGTCCCACTCACCTTTGCTGGATCTAACACCCCAGCAGCTGTGGGGGGAGCTGACCCAGCTGGCTGATCCAGAGGAACATTGCTCTTCTTTACTCTCATCGGAGGGTTAGTTTTCCATAGGACCAGCTGGCTGAATGGTCTTGCCCAGATGAACGTGCAGGAAACAAAAAATATTTTTTTTTTTTAAATTGCAGGCTGCTTGCTTTTAGATCAGCTTAGAAATAACTTGAAATGTCACCTTAGAGGGTCAAGGAAGGCAAGTCCAGGCTGGTGCTGCAGAAATCCTATCACAGCTGTACAGCCTGACCTTCTTACTGGTATTAGCTCTAGTATTCCTGTATCTAGATGATAAGTGTTAGGAATCTGAAGGCACTCATAGCTCTTAATGACTGACCAGCCTCATCTGGGGCTTCCAACCCCACCCCACCCTTGCCTTGGGGCTCTATTTAAACTCAGCCCTGGCCTACCCCTTAGCCCCTGCCTGATGTATGTTGGAGGACTAGTGGTCTGTAATTCTGCCTTCCCTGTGTGTGGCTATGGATTCTGCTGATCTGGATCGTGACATATGGACTGACTTCCCTGTTTGACCTCAGACTTATCTTGACACTATGGTCCTGCCTGGCCATCACTGTGCTGTATCCTAATGACCACTGCTGGAAGTGACCCTGACCTGTAGCTGCTTTCTCAGCCTGATCTCAGACCTGCCTTACCACTGTGAGCTTGCCTAATGATCTAGACTCATAGTTGGACCTGGGCCTGTCTTGTTCACCTTGGCTGGCGGTAGTGGGAGAGGCTCTGGCTTATGAGGGCCCTGTTCTGCTGGCTGTGGCACCCCTTCAACTCCCTGTCCCTTAAGGACCAAAAAGCATTTGCTGTGCCCTGGGAAAAAGGTCGTTCAAGGACCTACATTGGCAGAAACACCTCCACTCTTTAGAGGTAATATCTGTCAGCTAAACTCTTGAACCATCTCAGCTCCTGGTTCTTTGTGTCAGAAAAAAAATGTGCCTGGGGAAGCCAATGGTGTGAGTCCTTCCTAACCTTGACTGGAATCAGTTCTGGCTGGTATGGGGGGGCTTGGCTTTGTTGTTGGTTTGAGCTGGCCTAAGCTCATGCTGCAGCTGAAAGGGCAGGTCCTGTGTGGCTGTGCAACTACTAGAGCTGAGATAAAGAATGTATTGGGAATGCATGATTAGGAAAGGGGGAGGAGGTGGCAGCATGGCTGCCTTCAGCCAGCTGTGAAACTGCATCCTAAGGCATATTGGAACAAGGTGGCAAAAAGTCCTGCACCTTGAACAAGGAGCTATTTTGTCTAATGCTGCAGAAATTAAATCCCACCATGCTGCAGTCATAGGCACCCAGGTCCCAGCAGCAGTCCCTTCTGTGTGTGATGCCCAGTTCCTATAACAGCTCTGGCAGTATCAATCTTTGCCTTTTCAATTTAATCCATGTTTGTATATTGGTTAGTTTGCACTAGGCAGTGGATAATCTCTTGTCATTGTCCTCTTTGGTCTGAGGATGAATATGTGCATGTTTGTATATGTGAGGAGAAGGTGGTTTCAGACCTCAATCTCCTTCCCTAACATGCAGCCAGATGCTTCTCTGGGTTTGTTCCACCTCCTGAAACTCGATTAGCATCTGACAAGAAATACAAGATTCATAGGGCAGAAAGCGAGCCTGAGAGGGGTGGGATCTGATCTAGCAGGAAGTGAGGAGGAAATTCCTTTAATCTTGTCCTTGTTTCCACTCTGCTTATGAACTTTTTATCAAACAGTTGCTGACTTTTGAAATCCTAAACCTAATCTAAGCATCCCAGAAATGTGATCATTCTCCTGAATGGAAAGTAGTTATCACTCCTAGTAGTTTCAACTGGCTTTGGCAGTGTTCTTCAACTCCAGCTACCAGTGTCCAATCCACTACCAAATCTGCTTGACCAGTTACAGCTGTGATATAATGTATGCTGAACTGGTACTTTGTGTTGGCGGGAGGGAACTGCAACCCTCCTGCCCCCAAGGCTCAGTTTACTATCACCAGCAAGAGGGAAAACGTGTTTGGTGTCTGGTTGTGGACACCATGTCATGGGCTGATGGAGCCCTTGTAATGAGGCCACAGCTGTGTAGAAAGCATGCTTGTGGGGATGGTCCCCAGCCTGGGGTGAGATGTGCTGGAGAACGGGGGAATGACAGCAGGATTACAATGCTACTATTGTCACTTGTGATCTCAGGTAGCAACTATACCTGACTCCTTTTCAGGTAGGGTGACTTTTTTTTTTGAATAAAAGCTAAATTAGGAGAAATCAGTGTATTAAATATTGATTTCACTAAGGCACAGAGAGTTGAAAATGACTCCTAAGATGCAAACTGGGCTTCTGAGTTTCTGACTGACAGGAAAAGTAGGAGGAAAAAATCCAGTAAAACTGAAATGTTGTGAGGGGACTTCACTATCAACCCATGTATGAAGAACAGTTGAGAAATCACTTTTCCACACTGTTAGTTCTCAGTTTCTTTGTTTCAGCAGAAGTGCTTTAAAAAGTAGAACACTACATCCACAGAGCTCAGTGGGCTAAACTTTAAGTTATGTAAGACTGATTCAGCTGCCCTCCCCATAGCCATGGCTACACCTGGGCAGCAATGACCCTTCCCAGGGACAGAAGGTGGCTGGTGTCAGTTGTGTGCTTCCATCGTGGCTCAGACATGTGCCCGTAGCTCCCAACCACTCCTGGTCAGCACTGCTATGACCTCTGTGGGAGGCTTTGGTGTGTGGGGCAGGTACAGGCTAACCTGTGCTTGCTGTTGTGAGTCAGATTCTCTAAAATGGTGATTTCACTACCTCACTACTGACATGACATCCTCTACTTAGTGGCTGGGAAGCTTCCTCAGTGAAGTTTGCCGACAAGGTATTCCAGCTCTCATCTATGACAGGGGAAGGCCAGGAAGAGACCTGGGAACCATTCCCCAGAGGAGCAAATTTCAAATGAAAATTTGTGCCTTTCAAGTAGGGTGCCCGTTGGCTACAGCATACTTAC
>JANZLQ010000095.1:3000743-3014566 GCA_026212715.1 Elanus axillaris | reverse complement strand
GAGAGGCTTGGTCATGTTTAATGTCTTTTAATTGAGCTGAAATGACAGAATGCATAGAAAGTATGTAAAGTTTGCTGAGGTGAAAAAATGGAATCATCTCAGCTTAAATAGATACCACTAGTGTGCTATGTAATAGTAAAGCTCTAAATATTACCATTATTTACATACTGAAGTTCTTTTAGGTCTTCTTGGGAATATAATGTAGAGTAAATAACCTCCGTATATTTGGAATCTAATGCAATGTGATATTGAAAATGGTGCTCTGCCAAAGTTGGACAGCTTGGGAAAAAGAAGTAGCTTTAGAAAGGAACCCTTTAGTGAGGGAAAGCAATAACACAGGCTTCTCAGCATAGTTCCATGCCAGCATCCCGTAGTGAGGAAGATTGCTTTCCAGGATCTCCTCCTGAAGCAGAGACGTTGGGAGTGCCACTGTTTCCAAGTAAATCTGCAGAGCAGTATGTGAAAGGAAATGGCTAGCGACATGTGAAAAGAATCCCATGGTGCATATTGCTGGGATGGACACAGGTTTCGAGGGTGATTAGTTAGATATGATTCCTGAAAAATAATGCAGAATGGTCACCAACAAGAACAGAAAGTCACATCGCTCCTGTTGAGGAAGAACTGACAGGTGTAAATATATTGTGGGGCCAGTACTGTGTTTCAGCAGTGCTGTGTACAATGCTAGGCTTTTTCGAATGTATTTTAACAAGTCATTAGCTGGAGTTCATGCAGAAGGCATGAAACAGGCTCTAATGCAGGAGAAAGCCTAGGTCAAGTCTGCTTTGTTACTTCTACTGAGTTCCATGGAGTAATTGTACTTGATATCCTCTTTTAACAAAATCCCTTCAGAGAGCTGCATAGAGGCTCTGGTTGTGTTTGGTCAGTGAGGTGCTGCAGAGCACCTTCACAGGAGACTGAAGAACAACAAAAAATTGTCTCTTGCAGGAAGTATCCTGTAACGCTGATGTTGGCAAAGTCTGGGCAGTGTGTCCTTCTCAGCTGGATCAGGACAATTACGTGCTGATTCACTAGTTCTGGTCCAGGCATGGCTTAACCCACCCGGTCCTTTCTGTTGTCATGTTGGAAGCAGGGAGCTTGCGCACATCTATGGTGCTTTGGGAATGCTGAAGTGAAAGGAGATCTGTCTGGCCTTTGTGTCAGGAAAAGTTTTAAAAAAAGCAAAATAAAAAAAAATATTGAGGCAAGTCACCATATGTAGAGGCAATACACACTCCTCCTAAAGAGTTTGAGCAAAAGTGCTAGTAACCTTGTGCAGATGTTGCATATTTTTTATAACTGCTGCTGATGCACTGTTCTGCGTTGTGTTGTACAAAGACATGCTTTCACTCAGTAGCAGATATTTGGGACTAGGTTTACTTTAAGACTTAGCCATCCCAATATGCAATGGTAAAGTTTCATAACTAGATGAGTTCTTGAGAAAACAGTTAGTGGAGGCCCCGGTGGAAGCCTGCATTTTATTAAAAGTTTTTTTCAAACTGGTCACGTCTTATGTTGAAACTGATACTTCACGATGGCTTCCTGTGACCTTCTGCTTCTTTCCTCCAAGGGGTGTCAGTTGTGCGTACTCCTGTCCGATTCCCAGATGTTCTGTTCTGTCTGCAGCAGAGGTCTGAACATCTGCTCCACGCAGATCTGGGAAAGAGATGGAATGGTGGAGCTCTGTGTCGGAGCACAGCAGCGGGCCATGGGAAATTGAAAGATCAGAGATAAGCAAGGAAAAATGTTCAGCAACTTTATAACCTCATTGCATATTCCCTCCAGAGACTGGAAATCTAAGGGTAAGAAAAGCATACCCTCATATAACTTGATATTATCTTTGGAAGGATATGCCCTTCCAGATTCACAGTGTGAACATTCCTGTTAAGAGAGAGAGCTATTTTGTCCTCCTCTGAAGGAGGTGGCACAGCCCCTCCTGAAGATGGTAAGCCATGCTTTAGAGGATTGATGTTTCAAGTGTAATGTGCTGCTTGAGAGTGTCCACATTGTGGCTAGTCAATACGGAACATAATGGGTATTCATTCAGAGAAACTGTGTGCTTTGGTGCTGAGAGTACATGCTAGAGAAGAAAGGATTTTATGATCTGTGTGGCCTTATTTTCAAAACTCATGAGGACCTTTATTTTTTAGCACATTTACTTGGGAGAACCGAGTGCTTCTCAAAATCTCATCAGAAAGGGCATAGGGCACAGCTCAGTCCAAAGGCTTCAGAAGCTTTGTCAGGATAAATGAAGCTGCTTGAGATGATGCAGTGAGTGAGAAATTTTGCTAGAGCCCTTTAAAATCATGTCTGGTACTTCATCTCTTCTTGTTGGGCTAATACCACTTTGAAAAGGATCTGGTTTTGTACCTCAGGCCCTTAACCACGTCTAGGTAAAAGGCAGGAATGGCATGTGTAGGGAAAAATGCTATCTTTCATCAGCCCAGCTGACAAGCTTTTGAGTGCATAATGTAGGCTTAGATCTGAGAGCAAGAGTGGACCCTAACAGAGCCTAATAACACCACCACTGCCTTTCCTTGTTTTGTTAAATTCTTACAACTTTGTAACTACCATTATTTGAAAAACAATGGCAGTGCTTTCAGTAGTACATAGGTGAATTTGTGTTAGGCAGAGGTTGCAGGATAGTATTTTTTTTCTCAGCTAAGCATTTCCTTTAGCACTAGCACTACAGAAAAAATATTACGACACTTGCTTTGTTAAAGTATTTCCAGTTGAAGTACTTTTCCACCATCTTCCAGTGAGCTTTTGTCTGATTTTGAATAGAATGTAAGTGTCTGATGATAGGACTGTTCTTCCTGAAGGCTTTGGTTTAAAAGCAGGGATGTAAAGGTGGTGACATATGTATAAGCATTCTTGGGTAAGGGTAACAAAAAAATGCCAGGATGGTAGAATGAATTGCAGAGTATGGTGACAAGGCTGGGCTGGTGTACATCCTAAATGTTTGAAGCACGTACAGTAAAGGCATAGGAGTCTTGATGCTCTCCTAGGAGAGTCTGTTGGATGTGGTGAGCACTTTTCTTTATTCTTTCTGAGAGTCGGTACCAGCTTTTGTTACACAACATTATGGACTGGGTATGTTTAGATAATATAAACCAGCTTGCTAGAGACATTTTGTTGCAAATATGAACATGTTATGGAACTGCTAATCATTGAAGTCCTTGAGATGGTCAGACATCTGGAAAAAAACTGAAAGGATTAGTCAAGACTCAGTACATACACCCTGTGAGGTCAGGTGTGTGTATTCCTGACTGTCTCTCACTACAAATTGAAAGGAGTTTGAATGTTTTCAGATGATTCTTGTATGCAATGAAGCTTTTAAATTTTCATCCCACTTGCAGAAAAAAATATATATGCCTGTGCTCATTACTGCTCTGAGCTACAAAGTGAGTGGTAGATAACCTTTTTGACTTGGTTGGAGGAGGAGAAATGCTGTGTCATAATGCTGCCGTCGTGTTTGTAGCAGCAGCTGAATAAAATGTACAAGCCTGTCTCACCACCTCAGCATCCATACCTCTGAACGTTTGTGGGACATGTAACTTGGTGAGGGGGTTTGTTTTCTTGCTGTTGAATTCAGTTTCAGTAATTCTGTCCTCAAAGGTAAGTGTGATTGTGTACACAGAGCGGTCTCCAGGTGAAGCCAGAGCTTGGCCAAATGACACCCCTCCCCCAAAATAATAATAAAAAATCAGTGTTAGAACTAAGATTAGATCTGTTTTTTAATCAGGTGAGATCCTCTTTTAAAAACTTCTGTTACCTAACCTTTCTCTTCATGGAGAGGTATCATCTTTATTGTACAGTGAATATCACTCATCTCAGACCCTTCTAGAGTTATTGTATATCTGAGTCCTGTGGAGTCTACACTGTATTTACAACAGTTTTTGCCTCTTCCAGTTTTTCCTGTAAGAGGTCAGTTATCGTGGCTGAACATCTCTTCTCCAAAATTAACTTGGCTTCAAATAAAAGGAAGTATCTTTGTAATTGTTTTGTTTACACTGAAGTATGTGATGTGCTGTATAAGTAACAAACATTCTGTATGTTTCAGGTTTTAATTTTATTTTATATGTTAATTATTCATTCCATATGTTTTGATTTTTTTTCTTTTTAAAATACATTATTTCTCTGTGAATTTAGTGAAAAATTGTGGCATGATGGAGGCATCTCTTTTTCTCCAGAACAGGCTGAGTGTAGAGAGCACCATGTTGAGCTCTGCTTTCAGCGTTTTTCACCTAGAATGACAGGAGGTCATTTAATTCCCAGTTGATTGTCAGGGAAATGGATTTACATCATTAAATGCTTTTGAAAGGCTACAGAATAGCACTAGGTGGATCTTTGCTTCTGACCATTGACTTACTATTCTACTGTCTTGAATAATTTTCTCTTCCTATATTTAAAGCTCTTCTCCAAATGAAAAAAAAAAAAAGGTTCCCAGTTTTGATTAGCGTGCCCTTTGCTTTTTATGAAGAGTAGAAGCACAGAACTCCCCTGACAAATGAGTAGCTGTGAAGGGCTGGTAATATCCCACAGCTGAGGAGCTGGCAGCAAGAGGGGAGCTGGTAATTAGAAGTGAAAATGTGGTAGTTTAGAAGTAACTATCAGCCAACAATTAAATCTGAAATTCCGAGTGGGTTCTTCCTTTGTTCAGGCCCTGTCTGGGCATTTGATGCGTTTTGCTACTGCTGAACAGGAGAACTGCATTTGCTCTAATTAGCAATATGTCAGAAGTCCTCCCAGAAACTCTGGCTGGTGCAAAGCTGGCCTCCTTCTAGCTGATAGATGCTCATGAAGCTTGAACCTCTTTATCAATTTAATTTTAATATCTTGGGCAACTTAGTAGTGTTGCTAATGCTTTTTACAGCTCTGAATGGTCCAGAGTTGTGGTTTGAGAGCGTGGTCATTTTGCCCAGTATTGCATCAAGCAGTTATGATTAACTTGGTAATGCCAGGCTGCTGGCATCTCTGAGGTTGAAACACTTCATGTTCACAACAGGACGTTTTTTGAACTGAGGCCCCCGTACTTTTAAATTCACTTTTCTTGGCAGTCTGTCAGAGCCCAAGTCTGGCAACCTTTCTAAGTGAGATGCAACAAGCTTCACTTGTTTTAGCTGTTGGTCTGTCTCTGTGTTTTTCATTTATTGTAATTTAATAACTGACACAATGCTGGAATAAATAAATGGGCTGTGAACATTCTCATAGACTTTGGAAGTCCAGCTCAGGGCAAGATTTAGCTTTTAATTAACACTGTCCATGAGTTTTATTGTTAAAATTGTATCCTTTTAAATAAGTAAATCTGAAGTTGAGTAAGAGATGAATAATTGAAACCTGATGTGGGATGACAGAATGCATTCTAGTGCATGCAGTAGTGGAGCACAGTGCCTTCCCAAGAAGAGTGAGTGGAAGATCTTTGTAGCTCTAGATTTTGTTTCTCATGAGTTATGGGTCATTCCACTGCCAGGCCATAAGTTGGATGTTGTTGTTATCTCTCTCTTCATTTTTCCTGTGTGCAATATGTTGCTATATGTTGAAAAACACATGTTCTTCACTGCATTAAGAACAGTAGTATTTTACACATGTATAAACCAGATTTTTAGTACAGCAAAGAGCTTTAGGAAGGCCTTTGGACACCCAGCTTAAAAGAACTGTTGAAGGGTTTTTGCTTCTAGCCCCTACTGCTATGCAAATTCTCCAAAAAGAGGCTCAGGCAAGGGAAGAAAGAAGCTGTAAAGGCATCCTCTCACTATAGAGGAATCTTAGTCATTAGCAAAATTCTAATTCATCAGGGATCAAAAGAAGATGTTCTCCTGATTTTCTTCCATTATATAGAGGAAAATGATACCTGATTTGCCATTTTTTCTTTGAGAGCCTGTTTGTAGGATGTAATTCATGTTCTCGGATTCTGGTTTTGTGATCTATATTTTTTTTTAAACACATAGTCTTCTTTTAAATCATAATGAGTATTTCTGACTCTTAATGACTGGTTGTGTAGTGAAACCCAAGCATAGTAAAAGGTTCACAAAACTTGAGAATATCTTATGTGCAGAAATTTGACATTCCATATGGACTCTTAGGATCTTTGGTCTCCTACTTTTCATAGCAGCAAATATGGTCCAGATATGAGGAGCTCTGTGATCAACCTTTTTCATTTCAGGCTGAAAGTCTACAGGGAATGTCAAAGTCAGACTGATTTGCTTTTGGTTTATTTTGTTGTTTGTGCTATACAGGATGAGAAAGATTATGTTGGGCATTAAGCTAACTGTATCATTCCTTTCTTCCTGAACTGGTTTTAATGGGGAGCCAGATTTGGCAGTGGTCATGCTTGTCTCTCTGGTTTCAAAATCTGTGTATCTGTGAAGGTCCTAATAGTTCTGGACAAGTTATTTGATCTGTCTTGAAAATTCAAAAAGTTAATAGTTGGTGTTGGGGGAAGGGGAGAAAGGTCTTCTCAGTGTCACTAGCAGTTAAAGTTAATTTTCAGTGAATTTGTTCAATAAAGGAGGAGATGCTACCTGCAAAGTCATTGCTTTTCCTTGCTATAAGGCTCCTGGTTGGGTACTATAATCTCTTGGTGAGTGTCACAGGTGGAAGCGCTTCCTGTATATGTGGGACCTTGACCAGTATTTCAGGGAACCTGAACATCTAAGGTTGCTCTTGTCATTCATGGGGCGTGTTCAGCTCTCTCATTCAAGGCCATTCTGAAGACCCTGGGTTTGGAGGTCTTAAGCACTGGGTAATTTTTTTTGGCCTGCATTATGTTTATCATGGAGTACCTCTGGTATAATGGTCCCATCCAGCTTTAAAAATCCATGGGTAGCTCTAAGAGCAGTCTCCTTTTTCAAGAAGATTTTTACTGAATGCAGTGCAAATGTCTTAACTGGCATTGTTCTTCCTGTTGTGTCAGTAAATGACTGAAGCTGTTGCCTCAGGCATTGCAGACCATCCAGTAAGGGTCATAGCAGGGAGCACAACGCTATCACTGCCTTTGATTTGGGAAAATTGCAGTGTGTGGGGTTCTGCAGAGTTTTGTATGTTAGGTTTTTTTGAGTTCTTTTTTTGTGTCAGGTCTATAGAAATCCCCTACCCAAACCCTGTAATTGTCGGATATAATTGTTCTGTTATATTATTCCCCCTGCCAGTTATCTCCTAAGATTATCAAGGGTAACTTCACATGGACTAATTGTAATAACTGAAAACGCCTAAGGGGAAGAATTCTGTCTCGATGTTGCAAGTCGGGGATTAAGTGTGTATATATTCAGTGTAATTTGCTATGTACCTATCTGTCAGAAGAACTGTAAAATAATTTGCAATATTGCAAAGGATAGCTATGTGGTGATATGGAGGCTCAACTTTCTTTTGCTTTTGTTGCATTATTCCATTGAAGCTTATTTTACACACTTCTTTTTACTCCTTGCCTGTATAAGCCAGTGTCAGGCTCCTTGATGAGGCACTTATGTTCTTGAAGGATTATTGTGCTAATTTAGCTTTCATTTCATCAGGTATCAAGGCCTGATATTATCCTGTTATTTGTTACTGTACTTGTACTGTAAATTACTGACAGCAGAGATGGTTGGTGATTACAGTGAAGACAACTGAGGTGCGGGAAGGAAATAGTAATTTTTGATCTCTACTTGTTGTGCTGTCTTAAAGATCCTACAAGTGGTTATGATCCTCTGGGGCTCAGTCATTCAGTAATGCTGATTAAAATAGTCAATCTGAGCAACAGAGCCTGACAGATTTTCTGCCAGAGTCCTTTAAAGAATACATGTAATGCATCTTTAAGAAATTTAGTAGGCAATTGCTTTCAGTCAGCTAAAATATTTCCTGTGTAAAAGAATGCTTACTATGCTGGACTTGTGATGGGAAGCACTCTCGTGTCAGAAATAAGTCTGGATTCATGGTGGCATGTCCTTACAAATACATTTCTTCTAATGATCAATTCTTTTATTAAAAATAATGTTAACAGCACTAGATTTGTATTTGTTCTGTAGTATTCCTGGGTTCTAAGTTGTTTTTTTTCTGAACTGTAGCATATTAAGTAATACAGGCATCTGAAGCTATTCAGCATATCAGTTACATTTAAATAAGGGGTAAAAAGTGAATTATCTAACCATTCAGAAAAGATTTATTTGTCTTAATTTTGGCCTCAGTGGAATCACTCTCTAAGCTTTTCTTGGGACTTCTGGGTAAAATAGAGCCACTTTCAATGTGAAAGATGATGCAGGGTGCAAGTCCATCCCTCGAATGTGGTGTTGTCACCCTAAAAGATGCATCTTTAAACAATTAACATGAGTACATTCTTGTTAATGATGGTACTTGTTACTACTAGACATAGAAAGTAAATTGAAAAGTAACTTTGATATATTTTCCTTATTTTTAAAATCAAATCCATTTTTTTCATATAAAACAATTTTGCTACTTTGTTTCCAGGCACGCTTCATCTCCCAGTTAACAAGGGGAGTCCTTTTATAGAAGGAAGTTTCAGTGCCGAGTGTCCTAGGGTATCTTATCCTGAAGAGCAGAGAAGTGCAGTTCTCATTGACTTCACTGGGACTTAAAGTACATGTTTTAAACAAATGGGAGAGGTGTTTTGTTTTGTTTTGCCACATTGCTCCATCATCACTGGTACAACTCCTGAGTATTTCCCATCAACTTCTGTGTTGTTCAAATGTTTGGTGGTACCACCGAGATGGATATTATTCTGTAGGTTTGTGCAGCAAAGGAAAACTAATTGACAAATGGTGATAGTCTGGAGTTCTGCTGGTGCCCCTTTTCCCATAGATGTTAAGTGTCCTCTGCAGAATGTGTGAAATTTGAATACTTTGGATCTTGTCTTTAAGCAGAATATAGTGTTGCTTTTGCTTCCTGTACCAAACACCATGGGAGAAAGGATAGTTTTGATCTGTGCTATCCATACTGTGATGTGTAGCTGTCTCAGCTTTCAGGGATGAAAGACAACTGTCGTTTAAAGCGCTCGCCATATGAGAAAACAGTGTCTATTCTTGCATAGCTGTTTGGGGGAAGGGAGAAAGCAAATGCTTTGCATACAGGAAAATATCTGCTCGGGGGGTATTTGATTTCACTAAACAAAATATTATCTAACCTCCTTTGCATGACTTTCATACCATAATGGGGTTAAAATGAACAGCTAAATGCAAATGGTTACGCTTCTTGTTCCATATATGTTCTCATGCCCTCTACTAACCTTAACCATAATATCCTCTCTTCTTTCTTAAAGAAATATATACTAGGAAATTAAAAGGCATCTCATTTGCCTAGTAATAAATAGTATAGAATTGAGTCAAATCCTAAGGAAAAGATGCTGTTTATTTCTACCAGAAATATTTCTCAAACTGAATGTATGACTTGAAATAAGTGGTTTCATGTCCAAATTTTAAATCCATTTGTATGTCAGGAAAGCATTTACAATATTTGATGAAAGCCATTGCTACTTGAGACGGTATTTGTTCTTGAGGCCTGTATTTAGTAATTGCATGTCCAATTCAAGGAGAGTAATAGGAGTTCTCTGAGCATGAACTTACTTTTTCACATTTTGGAGGAATATAAAGATATAAAAAAGGAAATGTTTAATGCTATGCATTTAAATTAGCTCTATTGATTGGGGAAACAATCCTGGGTTTAGTCTCTTACGTGGCTTCTTTGGCTTTTATTAGGTTTCTCATCACCTTATAGAGTTCTGAAATGAGTGGGTTTTGTGTATGTAGAAAAAGGATTTTATAATCTTCAGGATTTTTCTGTTTTGCCTGAATCTATCAAACATTTGTTCAAATGAAGTGAAAGGGAAGACAGCTTAAAGTGTCTTTTTCTTGTTGCATGAGGTTTGTTCCTTGCTTGAGTTCTGCAGAATTTACTGGTTTGAGCCAAACTAGGAAACATTTTGGATATTTTATGTTCATTCATCTTTGATGTTTGGGATTTGGGACTTCAATGGTTTATTTTGGATATAAGCCCAGGTGAAAATGTGCTGGAAAAGGGGTGCACCTGGCAGGCGAGGTTCTGGCAGCCCTTTTCTGGCCTGCACCAACAGGTTCTGTCCTGTGCCAATTTTAGTCCAAGGCGTTTCTAGGGTTTTCATCTCTCTTGTATCTAGATGCTGGTATGTCTGAAGATGCAATATACAGGAGGGTCACCCCTGGAGAGCACAAACATTAAATATTTGGAAAATCAGTGTTAGTGCTTTCCAGGGTGGATTTTTTGTTACTTTTTGTTCTGTGTTGTTTAATGATGAACTTGCCCTCTATGGAACTCTTGTTTGTTGAGACTTGGAGGTGAAATGGCATACACTGAACTTTGTGATTTATATTGTCTTTGGTAGAAGGCTTATTCAAAGACGCTAGAAGTATTTGAAAGCATCGTCCCAGAATGCAGCTGCATTTTCACTCACATTTTTATGAGGAGGAGAGTGCACTTTGGGGGTATGCTATTGAGCTACTCTGACGAATCATTTCTATTGGCAGTTCAAAGTCCTGGGGTTTTGTTTGGGTTTTAGTGTATTCTTGTGTCGGCCAACATCTGCTTAGATGTTTTCTATTAACATTCCTTTAATTTTGGGATATGCTTTGCTTAATTGAAACTTGGAAGTCACAGGAAGATATTTTGACCAAACCTGTTCTTTCTTACACTAATGCAAATGCAGAATAAATGCATACTGTGACCGATGCTGGTAATAAATTGTCTTTGTTGAAGAATCCATGATTTGAAAGTTTCCAGTTCCTTTGGTTCAGCAAGACTCCAAATGTCTTGACTTTCCAAGCATCCTGCAAGGCTTGCCTGCTCATCTAGTCTGCTTAATAAAGAATAGGTGGAAGGAAGGGTAGTTCTTAGAAATCATGGATGGGTAGCAGTAGTCACTGATAAGTGGTCCGTGACATACCTTGCATGCATTGTTTTAAAAAATGTATTCAAATACTTTTTTTTGTACATGTGCCAAAAGTGTAGGGTAGTTATAGTTTTAAATGAACACCCTGATCTGCTGTTAGAGATGTGGTATGGTTCAATTCTTACATGCACATGATGAACAGCAGAGAAAAAATACCATGAAGTTATGCAGCAGTGCCAGCTCTTCAGTTGTTTTTTATTTATAAGCAGATGCTTATTCTTTAATCTAGGGAACGATTGGTATATTATCCACAGTGTGACTGATTTACCGAGAGATGCAATCAATTTGTTTCCAAGCAGAGACATGTCTGGCCTAATACAATACAGGCACACTAATGACAATGCAGTTTCCAGTGCTTTTTCTTATTTTCCAGTTTTCAGTGACTGGGGTTATTAAAAAAAATTAAATAAATCCATTTATGCCAATTTACTTTTTCAGGGGAGAATATGCTGTGGAGCAGAATTACAGATGTTCATGTGCCCAAACCCTGTAATGGTATTAGCAAATGATAGAGATGTAACGCTATTTGGCATGGCAGCTAAAATGACTGACCTGTTTTTCTTTCAAAAACTTTGTTTATTTGAGATACAAAGCTTTTAATATAAAATTAGCTTTACGTGAATGGTAACTATACTTGTAATGATTTAGTTTAGAAAAGTAATGTCAACACCCTAAAGGATTTCTGGCCTTTGATTTTTCCAGTGTCCAATGGAAGCCTTTCATAGAGGCTGGATAATGTCTCATTCTGACTTCTGTTGCAGCACACAGTGAGAAGTGTCTTGACAGCTTCCAAACCAATAATATCTTACTTATGTTTCAATATATGAATACCAGCCCAGGCATTCCAGAGAATATCTTTTTGTAATGTCTTTAGTTCTGTAACATGCTGTAGCCAGATGAATGTAAATCCTTCAGCATTCTGAAGAACAGGAATGTATCCCTTTTAAAAATGTATGTTATAGCAGGGATATGCAGTAATATTAATTCACTGAGCTAGAGTTGTATTCTTTTAATTAAGAGGTGCAGTTAGCAAAGCACATGATACTTCTTCCTCTTCATGCTGTTTCTTTCCTCTCCTCTAATCTGTTCTCCAGTGTGGTTTTTTTTCACAGTCCTTGGGAGTGCTGTTTTTTCAAAGTGATCCCCTGCTGACTATTTTGAGGTCTAAACAGTTTCTTCAACTCTGATTTAAAAAAGTTGTTCCCTTTGATTACTTAAATAATTCCATTGCTGTCCATGTGATTAGTTTCTTTGTGGTGGAAGAGCTGGGAGGAGAAGAGGCCAAAGAGCTGCCAGTGCTTCTTGGTCCCTTTGCTGTGATGATGTCTTATGCAACCAGGATGCATCTTTGTGCATCCCTGGTGCATCACCCTAGGCTGAGGACTGTGAAAACGAGTCTTTGCATCAGACAATGCAAGGAGAGACCGGTGGAGAAGCCATTCTGTGCTGGAAATGTTCTGCTTCTGTTGAAAAAGCTGTTCCACACAGTGTTGCTGAAGATGTCTCTGGTTGTTCTCAGCAGGCAAGTCCTATAGCAAGTTCTGGTTCTTTATCAGCTACAGCAAGAAGTGAGAATTCCTGCTCATCTTCTTACAGAGGCAATTGCTCTGGTGAGGAAAAATGCCTCAAGCTGTTACCTCCTCCACAGGGCTGTTTTTCCCTTTCCTATCATCTCCCTCTGCCCCACAGCATATGCACCACTGCCTGTGTCTGCCTTTTTTCTTCTGTTGACAGTGAAGGTTGCTAATTTATTCTTGTCTTGAGGAAAACTTTGAAAATAGTAACTTGCCTTTTAATTTAATATCTGCTGGTTCCTATATTACTGTGGTGGCAGAATCTGAAGTGTTCAGACTGGGGACATCTGTGTTTGTTCAAGAAACAACAGGAGATGCAGTGGATCAGAAATAGATGAAGTTTGTTGAGGTACAAGAAGCTGGTGAGATAACTTGAAGAAAGTGTTAAATAACAATGTCTGCTTATGGCCCCAATCCAGTAAAGGACTTAAACATATATTGTAATGGTAAACGGTTGAGAAGTCCAGCTGATTTAAATGGGACTAGTTTTGTGTTTAAAGTTAGATACTCGCTTGAGTGCCCTTCTGGATCAGGGCCTAAGTCAGTGAGAGTTTTGAGTTGTTTTTCATTTATAAGAGTGAGACTTGACCAGTGGTTAGTGGTGTCCTGGGGCATCTGAGATCTCAGAGAGAATTTTTAAGGCTGTATCCCTGCTGCTACTTTTCCTGCCACTTGCAAATATGCTTCTTTTTCCTTGTTTATTTTTCTGCTCACAAGTCAAATGACTTATGCAGAATGTGAATCCAAAAGATGCAAATAATTCATTGCATGCCAGGGTAGTGGTGTAACTGATCACATTTTTCAAGGGCCTCAACCTAACTTGTGTGGTGGAAGAGAGAGAAAAGAAAGAGCAATAAAAGTAGTGATGTAGAGGTGTCTTTCTACTTCGCTGGCATTAAGTACATGTAAAATTCTCTGGTTTATGTAAGTATACATAAAACTGTAGGTGAGGTTTTAAAATACATAGGTCCTATGTAGATAATCTGTACCTTTTTGTGAATCCTCAACCTATCCTAGAAGCGTTTCTCAGGGAAACAGCATTTTTTCAAGCAATTATTCCCATATGACTTTCATTACTGGGAGGAACTTAGTGGGCTTGATCCTACAAACTGTTTCTCTTGTGAGTTGTCTTTACTCCAGAGAGCTGAGTGCTGACTTCAGAGGAGACTGCCATGCAGAGAATGCTGTTCTGCTTCGGGTTTGCTATTGACTTACTCTGCAACAATTTGTCTCCTTCCCAATCTGTGTGAAGTAGGATAATAACATTTATCCACCTGTGTAATACAAGTTCAGATCCTTGAATGATAGGCCTTACTGTGCAAAAATACAAGGTAGTACTA
>JANZLQ010000095.1:2976718-3000732 GCA_026212715.1 Elanus axillaris | reverse complement strand
GTATTCTATACCTGCAACTGTAGACTATTTACAGTGAATGTAGTGAAGTTTTCATTAACAAATAGGTAAAGTGTAGTTGGTTTGCACTAGTGCATGTTGTTGCTTTAAAAAGAAATAATATTAGGGAATAACTCTACAGTTGTCACTTAGTATTGGCAAAAATGTGAAGGTCAACCTTCTACTCCCTTAGGTGTGGAAATTCTGCTTCTGCTATACCTGGTTATTGAACTGTTCTGCTTCTGGCTACTGTGCTGCCTACCACCTATTCTTCTCCTGGCTTGCACATCCATGTCGTTTCTGACTCTAAATGGCAATAGTACTTTGAAGGAGCTGGCAGAGGAGAAAGGTTGCAATAACAGGGCGATGAAGAGGAATGAAGATGGGAATCAAATTTGCTGAATAATAATACTTAGAGAATAATATTGGTTTTATTGTGTATTGCACCTGCAGGGCCTGGACAAGATTTATGCCACAGTCCAGGTTGTGTACACAAACACCTGGTAAGGAACAGGCTCCTTTCTCCATTACTTCTATAGTCTAGATCTCAGTGGTGGTGATGTGTGAGGAGCAACAGTAGCCCAGAGCAGAGATTTGACCAAAAGTCACACAACAGCTTAAAAATAAAGCACAGGCTCTCCCAAGTATCCAGCAGGCACTTCATAAGCTACCCAAAACAATTCTCAAGAAGTAAATGAAAGAAATAGAAAATTGTGAAATAAGCAGCTCTTCTGTTAATCTTCAGTCATTGGCCGTGGGGGGGGTGTGTGGTGGGGGTGTGTTTGTACAGCGTACTCAGTAAAGACCCTTATAATTGTTTCTACATAAGCCTTAGGTCAGGAAATACACCTGACAAAGCTGTAATTTGCAGACCTGTGTAAAACACCTTTTCATAAGGCTTTGTTTCATACTCGTTTGGCTAAATCTTCTTACAAATTTTCCTAGCGTTTTACGTGCACAAACTATATAATTGTTTTGGAAAATGCAAGTCTGACCACTGTAAATGGGTTTATATTTCCAACAGGGCAGTTATTTAATTTCCTGTTGGAAGTCTGCAAATGTTGGCACTGTTCAGTCATTGGCAGGAAGCCAAAGAGAGTACAGTATCATTAACTTCCTACAGTCCATTCGAGATTTCCATTGGTTTCATCCAAACTTTAAAACTGGTCTTTAACAAAATATATATATTTTTTAATTAAACATCATAAAAGCAGTCAGGGAGATAGGGGTGGAAGGGGTGATAGAATATTCTCTAGCATGAGAACAGCTTTTGTTCTTCCTTACCTTGTCTCCTACTGAAGTAATCATCATTTTGCTGCAGACTTAATCTCACTTTGTAGTTTTCCATTAAAGCACCACAAAATGAAGGCCGAGGTCTGACCCTGAAATTGGCTCTTTCAGTATAAACACGTTCCCTGATGCAGTTACCTTCCTTGGGATCCATATGCATGGTCTTGCAGAAGGACATGTGCCAAGGTTTGAACCTGTAATAGTCACAGTGACATGATTGAAATACACAGACTTAACTCTGCAAAAATGAATCAGACTAGTTACGTGTGAAAACACATAATTTACCTTGGGTGCCTGGCATAGGCTATCTATAGCTGTATGATACTTCAGGCAAGGCAATTTCCTCAGTGTAACAGAGTTGTTGGCTCATGTGGATCTTCTGGTGCACCATTTCTGGTAGCCAGCTTGCTCATGGAATTCTCTGTTTTACTGTGGTTTGCAATGGAGATATATATACTCTTAACATCTACAGCTTGAAATAAGGAGAGCCAACTTAAATTTTCTTTTGTAAGATTCTCACTTTGAAAGGAGCTAAAACATTTGTGTTGAAAACAAATGATCAAATGATGTGGCAGACTCTTCATCACTTGGAAGCCTTTAAATCAAGGCTGACTTTCTGGACAGTACGCTCACAGCCATAGTGGACTATGTGCAGGAATTGCTCGATGTAGGAAATTGTGGCATGTGTCATGCAGGAGATCAGACTTAACGATTATTGTGGTCTCTACCAAATCTTGCATAAGGCAGTACTTCAGTGTAATCTGTTTGGATTTACCCTGTTCTGAACTGGAGCAGCTGCTTTTTCTCAATGATTTGGTGTGGAAGAGGAGATGCTTGTAGAGAAATGTGCACCATTTATATATTACAGTTAATATTTGCACTCACTATTTCTGGCTTATCTGAAGCTGTAGTAGGTAAAGCTATATGATGGAAAGCAGAAGAAGGATAAAGAGCATGTTTTGAACACCTGTCATACTTTGGTATTGTTTCTTTAATGATATTCTTGGCTGCTGATAATATGTAGCTTAGGCCATTGATATGTATTGAATCAGAATGGGGAGTACCTAAGTAACTTGTGTGTGTCAAAAGATAAGGTTCTTTTTCTCATTGGGTCCTGAGAAATATGCAGCGCAGCTAAAGGAAAACGCACATAAAAACCAAAGCATATAAAGCATGTAAAAATATGCCTGAATTTATGTACTGCAATAATATACTTCTGCCACTTTCAAATTTTTTTGATAACTTATTTAATAAAATCTGTAGTTTTTCTTTTTTTTTAAGCATACAGATGAATGCACTTATCTGTATTTACATCCCAAAAGGCAAACTAGAGAATGTCCTTTCCATATGCTCATGGAGCTTATGGCAGTAATAAGTGTATAGGGACAGGAGACCCTCTGGTTCTTTACAGTTTCTTCTGGGTGTTAAATTTCATGCAGAAAATATGGTGCTTATTGCAGTTTGGCAGGCTTTAGAAAAAAGCAAATCTTTTCAATGTTCCATCTAAAAGAAATACAGCATGCGCAATTTTTGTTTCTTTGCTGTCTCTTAGTGATAGTATCCAGAAGTTATCAATTTTTTATAGTAGGTTCGATCAAGCGATCTCAGAACTATTTATAAACAATTTTTTATTTTTCACTGTGTCTTGCTGTTAGTTATGTATTTTCTCCTTTTAGATACATGTAGAGGAGCACAAGTAAAATAGCTTGTTTGAGATCCCAAAAGAGGACCCGTATCAGGTCTGGGAATAAAAGCCAGGGATCTTCTCTTCTACATGCCTCTGTTTTACCAAAGGACCTTGCCTATGTGTGGCTCATTTTCATGCTGTACATATACAGCCATCTTACATACATTAATCCTTATTCTTGGACTTGCCCAAACTCCTCAATCACTGTCTCCTACCCATGCACCTCCCAAATCCTGGAAGTCTTCTGCCATTCCTGGCTGCTTACCTCCCAGGTTTGTGGATTTGGGGAGAGGAGTGGGATGTTGACAGAAAGAAATCCTTACCAATTTGGTTTTGAAGTTTATAATTATTTCAGAAGTTGTTACCTTCATGAAATAAATTCATCTGCTGTCATTTCTTGAAACCGCATGACATTGGGTTGAAATACTCTTCTACACAATGTTGTGTAGTGGTTTGTTAGCTCCAGTTGCAATGCAATCGAAGACTTGCTCTGCTGCTGGCAGAGATTGTCCTGAGTTCTGACCTGAGCATCAAGAAAAAGTGTGAAGAGGTCATGGTGTGCAGCAATCTGCCAAGATGCTTTATTAATTTTAAATCAATATAAGACATGAAATATTTTAAATGCAAATTTGGACTAAAACCCAAATCTATATTTAGACATCTAAAAAATCAGGTTTATATAGCATAGTGAGAATAAATTAATACCAATCAGCCACACAACAAACAGTAGTATCTTACCTATATGCTAATATATCCATAATATGCTAATATGTCAAAAATTGGACTTGTAACATCATGTAAGTAGCATGAAACACTTCTTAAAGTGTAACAACTGAGATGCTATGTAAAAAAACAACTCTTAAAACACCACCACCCCACCAAACGCCAACTTGACATATACCTGCATGATAAAGAACTTGATGCTGAATGTATTTTTCCAAGGAGCACTTCCATTTATCATATAATGTTCAAATTTTAGCTGAATATATAGCTATCAAATATAAAATGACAAAGTGCTTTTAAATTTTCCATCTTGAATTTGAAAAAGTATTTTGATTAACAGTCTTGAATGATGGACTTCAAAATCCTTAGGAAATAGGCATGATATAAAAAAATACTGTGATTTGGTAGACTAAAGAGTAAAGTTTGCAAGTAAGATCCTATGGGAAGCAAATCTAAAAGAAAAAAGTATTTAAGGGAATATATAGTTACTTATAGAGATTATACTTCTGATGTGAGGACATCCTCTTAGTATATGGGAATGATAGGTGTGCATAAAAGAGAGAGAGTGGCCTCAAACACGAGAGGGAGGCATCTAAAAACTGTGAGATTACCAGAGATGGGTACAAAAGCTTAAGATAACACAGCAACAAAATCAGAAAAGCTAAGGCACAGAATAGGACTAAAGCTTTAAGTGATAATAAGAGAAGCAGAAAAAGAGAAAGCTTAGAGAACTGCTGACTTGTGATTTGGTGCACAGGAAAAATTCTTGATAGGTGAAACAAAGGCTATAATATTTAATGCTGGGGTTTTTTTGTGCTGCTTTCCACTCTGCCCTGAAAAAAACAGCAGATAATGAATGCAAACATGTAAGGACTGTAACCTCAGTCTAGAATAAGAAAAAACAGTTTGGGAATACTTGGATAAATCAGACGTTTTCAGATTTCTTCTGTCAATTCTTTAACCTCTGAGGAAGTTGTTCAGTCCTGGTCAGTCTCAGAAGTGAGAGACATTGCATACTGATGAGGGTAGGCCTAGAAAATTCGGGGGGAAAAAATTTACAAATATAAAGAAGTGCTAAGGAATTCTGTATCAATCTGCTTAACAACAGATCAATGATTTGCAAGCAGCTGGGAGATAACAAGGAGATAAATAGCAAGCTAAAATGGTTCTGTCCCGAACAAATCCTTGGGCCCAGTTGTTTGGTACTTCTGGTAGCAACCTGGGAAATGGGATAGCAATTGTGCTGGAGCACACACAGGTGGGAGGGACTACAAGGGTATCAGCAGGCAGGTCTTAAAATGATCTTGCTAAACTGGAGAAATAGTCAGAACTATGATGAGATGGAATTAAGTGCAATATATGAAACTTCTAAAGGAGTAATCACCTGTATAAATTACAGAATAGGAATGCGGTTAGGTTGCAGCTCTTCTGAAATTATTTGGGACTTTTTGTGGAACAGAAATTGAGCAGAGTCAACAGTGGTGTACTGTGAGGAGAAGGCAAACATTGTGTTTGGCTGCATCAACGGCAATAGAACCAGCAGGTTACAAGAAGTTGTCTGTCCCTCTGCTCAGCATGAGCAAGACCTCAACAGGAGGAATACTGTGCCTAGTTTTGGGAAGCATATCTTGGGAAAGGTATGGATCAGCTCGAGAAGGTCCAGTGAGAACAGTAAGAATCATCATGAAGCTAAGAAAACATGACCCATGAGGATGAATGAACTGCGGCTGCATCACCAAAAAGGAAAAAAAAAAATCAAAACCCCACAGATACTATGAGTTGTTGGTACATAAGCTGTTAGAGGGAGGAAGAGAACGTCTTGTTCCTAATGGCAGTGATTGCTAGGACAAAAATATGTGGGTTAATTTAGAACAGAATAGATTTAATTTGTATTTGAGGAAAAAAACTTCCCAGGGTAAGGAGAATAAAACCCTTCACAGTCTTGGGAGGCTGTGAAGTCTGTGTTGCTAGAGGTCTTTAACAAGAGATGAGGTTTACATCTGTTAGGACTAGGTTTGGGGAGGGAGGTGGCAAGAGGACTGTGCCACATCTATTTTATCCTGGTTAACTTGGTGACTCTAAAGGGATCCTAGAGAAACTACCTTCCTTAGGCTCCATTTCGTCTTTGTGAATATCTCCCTCACCTATTTCTTCAGGCCTTTACAAATATACACGTTAATTAAGGCAATAATACTCTCATATCTGAATTGTTTCCCATCTAAGACCTGATGGAGTATAAAGTGTTTTTTGATATGAAAGCTCACAGACAACAAACATTATTCAGACCTAAACTGTAGTATGTGATCCTGAAACTGTCTTCTCTCCTTGCTCCTGGGACTCCTTATAAAAAGAAGGGTGCTTCTGCACTGCACATCTCTCTTGCATGCTGGGGGAGGACAGCAGTGCTGTGGATGGTATTCACCTGTGGTGTTTCTCTAAAAGTCTATTAGTCTTTCCTTGTAACAAAGTACATTTTTAGTTCTGTCCAGGAGATGACAAATATGTCTACTTTATTAATCACGAGTCACTTGAGAACAGCAAAACATCAAACATTTTGAAAGGATTGAGTGTGTCAGAATCTCTAATGTTTTTCTGTATCTGTGTAATAGTCTTTGATTCACTTCTGACTTCCCAAGTCGTTCAAGTCTGCCAAGAAGCCTAATCACTCAACACCAACCCACAAAACTGAATAGACTTAGGTTCACTGTCATTTTGAGTTAATACATCAGCGATGAGTCTAGTCCAAGATCAGGAAAAAAATCTGTTTTCCAAAGTTGTGTGAGCCATTAAGAGGGGTAGCTCTGCTGGGACTAGTTTACATATAAGTTAAATGCCAGATATGAGGGGTTGTCTGTACTGAAAAATAAGTAGTCTGTCGTTATACAGAAAACAGAGGCCCGTTTTTCTATGTACATGTGTCTAGCTCACAATTTAGGCCCCAAAGGATGTGTCTGTTGAAAAGAGAAGGCAGAGATTGCCAAGAAAAAAAGGCATGTGCTGCTCAAATAACAAGTATTACTTTCCCCTTTCTCCTTCCTCCTTCCCCCCCAAAATACATATATACACATACTGCCCCCCCTTTATTTAATACTCAATTTTTTATTCAAATGGACTAAACTGTAATCTCATGAGTCTGAGTGTTATGTTTAGCTTTTCTTCCTTGCATTGGAAACCCCAGCATACTTTTTTGCCACAGTAGCTTCCATGTAACATCACCCTCTTTGTGAAATCTGGTGCTGCTCACTGTTTTGTAATGATCAAACTCAGCCTTTTAATATTTATTAATTAGACTTTAGGTAAGAAGTTTTGTGTTGTGTGTAATGGTGTCAGTCAGTTGTGCCAGAATCATGCTATTTTCCAGGACACAGAATGTCTGAATTTTATAGAATCATGAAATCCTTGTAATGCTGCTCAAAGGGACTTGGGGTCACCTAATCTGACCTCCTGCTTGGAGTGGGACTGTTTTCCCTTCTGTTATATTATGCACATTGTGCTCTACTTCTCTTGGTGGGTTTTGCTATTTCTTCTTGAGGTAGTTCCTCAAGGCCTTGTTAAGCTGCACATGATGCAAAGACATTTTCTGTAGGCCATTGCTCCTGGTAAGCTCATGGCCTGGGTAGTAAAGCAGAGAGAAAGGAAACATCCAGAGTAACTTGCCTGAACAGAGCTGGAGTTTAAGCTCTCCTGGTTCTCAGTGCCAGCCTCATCTCTTGCCCTCATTAACATGGTGGCTGTTAATATGAAACCTGCACATCGTTTATTCAAATGTGTGTGCATGTGTATGTATATAAATGCTACACTGGGGAGCATTGCAGAGGTGTTTGGGTTTTCCTCCTAATTCTGAACGTTTTTCTTTCTTCTGCGCATGGAAGGAACCAGCTAATCTACAGTGTATACAGTTGTTCCAGGGGGCACTGCTAAAATTTTTTAGGCTTTTTTTCCCCTTTTACTATTGGTCTATAATGTATCCAGTTTTTCAAATACTGCTTAAATATAGTTCATTCTCACACTGTGTCCCATGAAGGAAATGTAAACCACTTCTAGTGCAGGAGTGGAGTCTGACCAGCAGCAGTTTTGTGGAGTATTTATCTGTGGCTTTTGCTGGGGTACTCTGCATGGTATTGTCACAAAGGAAGGAAAAGGGACTTAGACAACAGTAAATAGATACTTGTTTGTAAAAAAACACACCCAAACCTGATTTCTGATATTTGGCTGAAAGGAACCTGAAAAAGAACATACACAAGATCAGCAAGGTTAGTAGGCTTTCTCTACAGCTGGCATAGGAGCACACCTATAATATTACATACAGCTGTGGGAAAGTTAATACTAGAAAAGTTTTCAACAAATTGGGGTGAAACCTTAGAGGAAAAACATCAAAATTGATTCTGTGGTTTCTTTTTATTTAGAGAAAATGAAAACATGTTGAAGTTAAGAGGGATGATCTCTTGTGCGCACGTATTTGATTTGTGTTACCAGCAGGGAAAGGGGTATTATTTAGAACAATGCAAAGGAAGACATGACTATAAATAGGAGGAAGGAAATGCAGACAGGGAAGCCTCAGCTAAATTTCAGAAGCAGTTTCCCAAGAGTAAAATCTGTTGGAATAAATAATCTTGCAAGGGAGCTTATTGAAGCTACATGGCTTGAGATGTTTAAATTGGAGTGGGCAGAACTATGGAGGAATATATTTCTGGCAGCAAGTCCTCCTTGGCAGTGGATTGGATGTACAGGTTGGTCCAGCACCTTGGGAAGTCAATGGGAGTCTTTCAGCTTGCCCTGGATCAGACCTTTACTGACTGAAGATGTGACTTCTGTTTCTGTGACCTCAGTCATGTTGAAATGTCTGTGCAGATTTTCAGGTTTCCTAGACGGGAGGAGGGGATGAATGGTGGGACTACATTTGCCATCATTCTTTAATTATTTCAGACTGCTGCCTGTAAGCGTTGCCTTAAGGAGTATTTTTTTAATATGAGATTAAAAGAGATCCCTCTCTTGAGATGGGAACGTATCTTTTTTCCCTCCTGGATTTTCATAAACATATTTTTAACTTGCATCTATTTCATGAATATTAAAGTTGCAAGATTTCTCTGGGTTTTTTCTTGTTTTTACGTTTCTCTACTTAATGCAAAGTCCCTGTAACGTGAGCCTTGTTGGTGGTCTTGAAAGAACCCTAAATATAGATTTGGTTGATAATGTGTAATGTAAATACAATTAGGAGCATGTGCTTGCTGGCTTGCTTGTTTGTTTGTTTTACTAACAGAAAAAGGTCTGCAGAAAAATAATGCATACCAAATTCAGGTCGCAGGAAGGAGCTACAATATATCCTATAGGTTTGTTACTTCAGATTGTCTAACTGCTCCTAGTCTTTAAATTCCAGAGCAATGAAGAACAATATTTTTAGTCTCACAAATTTAAATAACACAGTTATTTATGATATTGCTAAGTCTCTGTGGGAAAGAACTGTGGCATATTGTGTTTTTCCTCCCTCGTTTCCCTGCCATATGTAGTTAATAGAATAATAGTTGGTGGTATGCCTGTGCCTAGATGTGGCTACCACACTGGAGGAAAGTTGCAGGGCCTTTGGCTTTTGCAGTTTGCCTATCTCAGCAAATCAGTTATTTAAACAATAGAGCAAGTTCTTCACAGATATGTGAATCCCTTATGCTGGCACGTGGCAGCCTGCCTGCTGTGTAGCTGTTGGCATAAAAAAATCTATTTCTTAGGTATTTAAAGTTTCCCTCTTTGAAATTAGCTTTTGTTGAAGTTTGTATAAGTCTGTGGTATTAGAGCACTTTTTTTTCATTAAGAAAAATTACTTAAACCTATAAAACCATATTTGTATTCCTAGAATCATTTGGGAAAATAGCAACTGATTTTTTTGTTTTGTTGAGTTTTGTTGGTTCCTTTGTCATCCTCTGAGCTTTGGCACTATTGAGACTTTACTACTTATTTCTGTGGTAAGTGGGAAGACACTTTTTCAGTCAATGCACAGCATGCTGCAGCTGCACAGAAATGGAGACAGCCTGAACTCTTCTTCTGCCTTGCCCAAAATCCACAGGGCAGATTTGTGGCCACCATTTTGGATCCTCTCCTGAATGTGAATTCTTTCCCACAGCCATTTAAGCCTTTCTAAATGTGTTTTTCCATTGGAAAGACACATTTGGGCATTAAACATGTGTCTTAACTGAGTATAAAGGAGAGGAAGAAAGTATTTTAAATGGGCACAGCAGACTCATTTCTTCTTTCCCTCTGGGGAGCACCCTCCTCAGGAGGCTGTGTGTGCACATAACCCTGGCTGGCACTCAGGCACTTCGCTTCAGGGGAAGCAAAAAACTCCACAGTGGAACATGCATGTGTGAATTGGGATGCCAAAATTTTACTAAAGTGAGCAATGTGAGGCGTCGTTCAGAGTTTCAGCCTAGAAAGGAAGAGTTGTTCAGAGGCAGTGCTCTTTCTGTGCAGATACTTGTTTGCTAACAGTAGTACAAGGAGGTATGAAGAGGGTTAGTAATCATCCATTTTATTAAATACTACTGCTGAACTGAACATATGCTGCCCTTCAAAGCACTGTGAAGTGATTTCCATATTGATTTTTGGCCAAGACACAGTTTTTTCCTATCCTCTGCTACTTGTACAATTCTTATCACTGTAAATACCCCAAAGCCTTACAGTCTTTCACATCATTTTCTTTATTATATTCCTTCTGAGGCAGGAAAAAACTGCTATTCCCATTGTACAGTTGGGAAATAGAGACATAGGCTAAATAACTTTGTCTAGGATGACACTGGACAAAAAGATAATTATCCAAGATTCAAACCTTGAGCTCTCCTTGCTCAGATGGGTACTGGTCACCTCCAGGCTCCTGGCACGGAGCCTGGACGGGGCTAGCAGAACTTTCAGGGCACATGTCTTTCTACTGGCATAGTGGAAGCTGCTAGTCACACTGATATCAGAGAATCACAGTGTCATGCTAGATATGGAATCTTTGTTTTATACTCAGGGTGTGAAAACACTAAAGACTATACAGACTCCCAGCATCCCCACCACTGCCATTCTCCACCTGATTCTGTACTTCCAACCCCTTATTTTGCCTTGTAACGTGATTTTGCTCCATGCAGTGTTTCATTATCAAAACATTTGAAGCCATGAAATATTTCTGGCATGGTAGAAAAATGTAAAGGGACACAAAACCTCCCAAAGGTCCAGAGTATGTGCATTTCTCCAAGTCCAGTCTAGCCCATGGGAACCTCTGGATTCCCAGTACTTTCAGCTCCCACTTAATCACTCCTTGGTTCTGCCAGTCTGGTGTGTCTCCTTCTAGCTTGTTATTCCTACCCAGTGTCCTCTGGGTGATGTTCCTCTAAGATACTTCCTGGGGGTTTCTCCCCTGTGTTTTTTTCCAAGCTGTTAACTTGGCAATGAACAGCAGTTTGTCAGCTTGTGGCAGCGAGGCAGTGGTAGTAGATGCAGGTGAGGAAGATGGAGTGCTTTTGCCTCCTGCCATCTCTTCTCCAGGTGAAACTGCCTTAGCCTGCTGTCGGCTTACTCCAAACTGTGCAAGGAACAAGGGATCCCAAACCCATTCCCTTTCAGGGTGGGGTTCAAACTCTAAGAAATGCTCATTCACGTGTTTAGTAGACAAATTGTTTGGGTTTGCTTTTTATAGCCCAATTTTTTTTTTTAATAAATCAAATTTTAGTTGGAAGTCTTGAATTTACAGCAACATACTTGTTTAAGGAATACCTCAGTGAGGAAAGAATGTCCTCACCTGCTCTAACTGTAGCTGCTTAGCGTTTAGATGCTACTCTCCTATAGTATTTGGTCATGTCATGGGTGGGACAGTTAACCCACACCAGCAATAGCAAAGGTGCAGCCTTGAAAAAATGCAAACCATCCCAGCAGTACTTTTAGCAGGTACTTCCCCTGACACCATGGCTAAAGTGTCAGGTACTTGATTCAGTTTTTAAGGAAAAAATGATGTGATAACGGTAAAGTTGAACCGTAGACATGAGTTACTGCTTATAAAATGCTGCAGTTTACCTTTTTAATCAGCTGTGCAATACTTAACATGCAGCAGGAACACACCATTCCTCCATAGGCAGCACTTGAAGCCATTTTTTCATGTACTTCGGGTTAACTGTTCCTGTTTTGAGCACTTTCTGTTTTACATGTCCTGTTCTGCAATGAAAAAGCAATAAATTATTTCCAACTAGCTATAAGCTGATCTTACTCTGTCAACACAGACTAGAAATCCTGGTTGTCTTTCTGTGCGACACAAATTTTCACACTTTTTGCAGTTAATGTAATTGCAAACACTGCCAGATAATGGCCTGCTTTCTGGGCACAGGACTGAGAATGTGCATATTATCCCATCTTTTAAAATAATTGGCCTGTACATGTTACAGAGTTTGGAACTTAATTTTGGAAAGCAGCGTTGCTTCTTGGCAATACTTCTTGGCACTAAGCAGTGTGCATTTTTGTCCACGGCAGCTCTGTTGAGCAGCATGAAGAGGGTTAAGGCTGATAACACTGGAAAAGTCTCCTGGCTGCATGGCGGGGGAATTGACCTAGGCTGGCTGAAACAGCGGGGAACTAATAGAAGTTTTCTGCTCTATTCAGAGCAGGGTAGTCAAGCATCTGAACTTCCCACCAAACTCTGTTTTCTATTGTACTTTTGATGCCAGCTTTCTGTAGCACTCGGCACTAAAAGACAAACATTTGCAACTCCATCCTTCCAATTCTGACTATACCACATTTAGTCTTAAAAAAAATAATAAAAAATCTGTAACAATATTAGTCTTATTTAAACAGACTGTTTGGAGGAAAGGAGTTTTGCTATTTACAGCTAAGAACATTCAATATGTTTCAGAGTATGTAAATAAATAGAGCGCACTTATGCTTATATGCTGAGATAAAGCTACTGAGTTAATCTTATCTCTAGTTTTCTTTAGAAGTAAAGCTTCTAAGTTTTGATTATGGTGAATGTCTTTTCTATCTCACTTTAAAGCACCTATCGTATTGCAGCACTCTATGTAAACAGCAAAGGCAGAGGACCTAATTTCTGCTGTCAGCTCTTCACTGCAGTGTGAGTCCTGCTGTTCACTTAATTCAAGTATTTTACACGAACATCCCAATAAAAGAGAATAAAATTGACTTTCATGTTAGTGAAGCCCCAAGCTCATTTTCCTTTGTGATGTTTCCCTTTCTTATTTTTTTTTCTCAGTATACACTTTGCTTTTGAACATTTTTTTTTTTAAGCAAAAGTACACTAAGAAATTTTCTATAAATCTTACACACATACAGAGATGAGGATGAGTTGTTTGGAAATACACTGTTGGGTGGATTGCTAAACTTATATATTGCAAGAATTTTGTATGTCTATGCCTGGATATGGAACAGCATGCAGAACATGAAGGCGCAGAAGCATTTCGCCTCTGTGAGCAGGACAAGAAGACAGTCACTCTGTAAAAATGTATATTGCATCTGGATCTACAAGTAACTCTTGACCTAGCCAAGACAACTGATTGACATAATGAACAGGGGGTATCTGAGCTCAGATACTTGGCAGAAACAAAACTGCCTTGTCCTGACTTTCTGTGATCCCTCAGTTGGAGTCTTTTCGAAAACCGTAAGGATGGGGACCCAGTGTTGAAAGACTGTCTGGTAAGATACTGTTGAAAAGAGGCAGGGGGAAAACAGTTTCTGAAGAATTTAGAGCCCTGTTGATCTACTAACCCCATTGAAAAGACTAGCTGAAGCAGAAAGTCCCCAAAGGGTTAAGTGGAGGCAGGTGTTCAATGGATATGATAATCTATATCCCTTTCAGCTCTCAAGAAATATCTCATTTTTGCTGTGGAATGGAGAGAGCAATGACTATGTACCTCCCTACACCTAAATACTTTCTAAGGACTGATTAAGTTTCCCTGATACCTGTTGTCAATATTCTCATTAAAAAAGAAAAAAGCTTTTTTTCTGAGGCACAAGTGCTTACTGATTAGATGGTGGTGGATATTTTTTTTTTTCTATAAGGAAAAGTTACTTGTTGATAGCAGCAGATATTTGTGTGCAGCTGGCCCCAAGCAATTCTTGTGTTTCCTGCTGTAATGAAGGCAGTTTGGGTTTCATGCTGCTAGCTAGTGCAGCCATGTAGCATTCACTGCTGTGAAATGTTTAGTATGAAATGCGGTCTCTCATCTACAACAAGACTGTATCCCTTCCATATGAGCAATATCGGTATACTAATTTGCAGTGTGTTTGAATGCATATCAACTGGAGCGGTTATTTTAGGCTACGGAAAGTTTATCCTGAAGTAAGCATGATAAAATATCTTTTTTTGTGTCATTCCCCCTTCCCCCCTGCCCCTGACAAGCTCTGATTCCTGTGCTATCCTTGTCTCCTGGAGAAATGTGCAGGATCTGGGCTACCTCATCCATCTGGGCTGCATTCACTCTTTCTGTGCTTATTTTACATACAAGCTGTTTTCCTTTGTCTCCTTGTTCTCCTTCCCCTGTTCCAGGCATGGCAAACTGAAAGAGTTGAATTCAGACTTGTGAGGGCTTCTCCCTTGTTCTTCTCTGCTGTTAACATGTGTCTCCTGGTTTTACTGGACATCCTGAGAAGGTTGCCAGATGACACGTATGGAAATACTGATGAGGTTAATGGGACATCAGGAGAAATATTAAAAATCCTGATTTATATAGGGACATCTGGCAAATCTTATTTCCAGAACCTCTTTTGGTCTGTAGGTGAATCCTGAAAACTCTGAAAACTTTACAGGATGTGTTTGTACACTGCAGGATCTCTTCTGTCCTTTGCAGCATTGCCCCCCCCTCCCCAGCAAGTAATTGGTGCTGTACCCAGAGCCACAGCTGATTTTGAACAGAGCTTGTTTGGACTTCATCTGGCATGGCGCATCAGTTTATTTCAGTTGTTTTCGTCTTCCCTTCCATTTCTCCAGCACTTTTAGGGTTGGTTGCATTTAGTTTTCCTTTCTTATAGTAGCCTGGTAAAAAGTAATGGAACTTTTTAAACTCTTAAAAAATGGAGTGTTTGTACAATTTTTGGAAGGACTGACTAACTTGTTTTATTTTGTGTAATTTATTTAAATTTGAAATATTAGTGCCCATGTTAGCATGAACAAAAGATTCCAGGAATTTTTCATTTACCAAAATGAATTTTAATTTATCAAAAGCTCTTGACATCTTGAGGCAAGCACGATGTGTTCTTTGTGTTTCAGTCTAATGCTGGCTCCCAGCCATGAGGCTGTGAAGGATCATTTTCACCCGAGGCCTCTTGTAGTTGGAGGAAATCAATCTTGTGTGATACAAAATGCCTGAGCATTGAAGGCATGTCCATCTTCAGGAACTTCAAACTCATTCCCTTCCTTTCAGGGACTTGGCTTGAAGGCAAGGCTGAACTCTCTTCTTGTCCAAGAAAAATGAACAAGCCTTGTAAAGATGCTTTCTCTTCTGACTGGATGTCTATTGAGCTGGAAGATTTTGACTTCTCCCTTGAGTAGGGACGATGTGGGTGGCCTTCAGCAGAGATGAGACTGCTGAACAATGCGGCCATTGTTTGAGCTCCTCCAGGAGGTAGCAGAGTGTTGCTTTAACATGGTGGTTCTGGTTTTGGAGGGCTAGTAATACTGAAGCATTGCTTTTTGTCTTGTAATTATAACAGTATTAGCTAAAGTTTTCTCCCTTAGTATTAATAAATCAGTAATGTCAATGGGATAGTATTTGGGTTACTCTTTCTTCACGTGCAAGGGTAGGAATCTCTAAGAAATAACTGTGGAATCAGAAAACGTGTTTTCCCAGGGAATTAGTTTGAGGTAGCAGCTTTTGAATGCTCTCCACATTATGAGTAAGAAGGAATAACAACAACAAGAAAAATCTAACTGCCATCTTGAGTCTAACAGCCCATTGCACTAGCATGACCAAGGCACTGGTTTCTGCAGCTGATAGGGACCCAGGGACCTGGTGTGGGGAGCTGGCGTAGTAGTGAAGTCCTAGTGACTGGATACCCACTCCACTTACAACAGGGGCTGGAGTAAGCATTCAGCTGGTCCTAGCAGAGTGAATTGGTTCTGGCCTTCTGTAGGTACTCCCGTTTCTCCTTTTTTTTTTTTTTTTTTTTTTATGGCAACATGTTTAATTTGGGAAATGATTTAATATAGACTTCTGTTTTGTAGTTGTAATTTCTCTCTGCTGTTACTTAGGGAAGAATTGTTTTGTTCTTTGCTTAGGAGATAGGAAGATGCCTGCCTGAAGGCCTTCATAGTGGAAACTTTTGTTTTTTTGAGATAATCTGCAGTTTGTTCTGTTTCCCCACAGCTGCTTTTTTGGAAAAACTGTAATTCCTTCAAGGTGGTATTACAATGAGCAAATAAGAAGTCTGTTTTCTCTTTGCTAGCTTACATGGCATTTTACCTTATAAATCTTATGTCTGAATCATGTGGAATCTGGACCAATATCCATGGTGACTTGTTATGCACACATTGCACAGCTGTAAGTCTATGAGAGGTGAAATCTGGATGTCACTGAAGTGCATGCAAAACTCTGGTATGCAGCAGGTCTGAGATTTCACACTTTCTCTCCAAGGTTCTGCTAGATGAATTGCTTGATGTTGAGTTTTGGGGCTGTTGGGTGGGCTTTTTTGTTTGGGTTTTGTTTTTCAAATAAGGTAGGACTAAGCAGCTGCTGCTGCTGGAGTCATTCGGAATGAGTCTGAAGGGGGTAAAGATGGAAAATATTTTTAAATTATTGCAATTTTATTAAGAAAAACATACACATAATTTTGAGGTGATTCAGGGCATAATGAATAAGTGGCCCTGCTTTCTCAGATGTTCAGTGCCTGTACCTGTCTCTAGAGTGTGTACGACTAAAGATGCTCTGTGCTTCTGCAAAGTGTTCAACCCGTACATCCCCTTCATGGATAATGCTGTGCACGTGGTGTTAGTTCAGCAGAGAGGAAAGGAAGATTTGCTTGAGGATTATGCTGCAGGAGGGCTGAAATCAGAGCAAAGGGCTTACTGCTGAAGGTGGGATGCTTTGCTCTCCTAGGAGGGTAGCAGGCTATAGGCACCAGAATTGTGCTATTAGTGTTACTAGCTACAATTCTTGGTCTTGCAGAATTATCTGGACTTTGCTTCAGCTCTTGCACTGTGCTTCCAGACTTTGCCATGTTATATTACTGAAGGAAAGCACAGCATCTGGCACTGCCACCTGGAGAGGAAAGGTGATGATGACTCAAGTTTCTTAGGAGAACTCAGCCTGTTGCTTTCTGTCGTTGTGGCAGATCTTTATAAACCCTAATCTCTGTGACTGGGGGCAAAAGTAAGAGAACTGAACAATGAAACAGTTGTTACTAAATTTAATTTATTACATGCAGACATGAGAGGGCAGACTTGATAATGTGCTTCCAATATGTTAAGGAACTGCCACAAAAAGGAAGGCAATAGTTCTTGTCCACTGAGTTTAGGAGTAGCTATGGTCTTCAAGGACTGCAAGGGTTATATAGACCAAACCATTAGTTAGATGATGGAACAGCTTTCATGGAATTGCTGTTATTCATGGTCTTTAAGGACGTTCAGCCACTCATGGTACAAGTGATCCCAGTTTGAGTTGAAGGGAGGGAAGAGGCAAATGTCTCCAGCATGACCTCAGCTCTGCTCTGTGTAGCACCCTTGCAAAGATCTACAGAATAGGAATTGCCATACTTGGAATGGTGGTGATAAGGTTGCAGGAAGTTTTGTTAGATTTTCCTTAAGCAAAAGGATGAGGATCTTCATTTCTTCTCCCGTGATTTTCCTGCTCATTTTTGTTGGACCTGCTGTTGAAGACTGGATCTGCAGGGTAACTGATGGCCTTTCTTTGCTTTGAGTGGGAGGTCACTCAACTGCAGACTCATTTTACTTGCCTGTTTGCTAAAGTGATCCTCTGAATTGTTACAGTGGAAGTTGTGTCACAGTGCCTGCCTACCACTGCTTGTTTTTCTGCTGTTTATTCTCCAGGAGAAAACAGTGGATGTAGTGGATAAATGAGCAAGAATCTGAACATCAGCATTCAGTTAAATGAACAGGCAGAGATGTTTTTTTCACTGTGCTTGTGTCAGATAGGTTGGGCAAAATGTCATGGCAGTTGGATCTATTCTTTTCTTCCTGCCACTGTCAAATGTCCCTGTCACTTGCCAGGCTGCAGTGCTGGTTTCATATAATAATTCAAAGAACTTGCATGATGAGATTGCAGTTTTTAAAGCATGTTGCAAATATTAGTTGAAACACACAGCCTCTGAATGGTAGGTGAGCCCTGGCCTCTTCTCACTGCAGCAGAAGTGGAGCAATGACTTGGCAAGGGCAACAAAAGAAGTTATTGTTAAAAGCAGCACGAGAAACTAGAGGTTCCTGGCTCAAAAGCCAGTGCCCAGACTCCCAGGCACATGACACAATTTACCAACATGCAGCCTGGTTTTAGCAGTTTTAATGTCAAGCATATATCATCATTAGTCTCACTCCAGCAGCCTATGTGTTTTCCTTTTCTTTATTTTCTTCCTGAAAGCTGTGAGCAGCTCCAGTAATTCTTGAGAATAAATCTTATTTCATCAAAGTGAGTGCCTCGTCAAAAGCACTGTTTATCTTTACAGCTCTGTCTGGGCTTTAATGCTTGCAAGGAGTCAGGAGTGTGCTTCCTGACCAGATGTACAAATAGCAATCATGCGGGTACTCGGATGCAGCACATTCCTATCATTATTTTGGAATGATAAGATCTATTAAGCTACTAGGACAGTCGCTGTTTGTTATGTTGATTCATAACCTTATTCATTCCCAAGGAGCTCATTGATCTGATAAATTTTGTCAGGAGGACGGTGCTGTGAAAAGAACTAGTAAGCACATGTAATTCAAGTGACTTTTACAAAAATCAAGCGTGTGCTCATAGCCTTTTTGGTGATTCTCTGAGTCCTTTTTGCAATGGACTCTAACTGTGAGGCTTTAAGTGACAGAAATGCCATAATTATCTGCATGTCTACATAAAGATGCAAATATGCAAATGATATTAAATGTCACAGTGTGGCTTTTGCTGGTGTTTTATCAATGGGAAAAAATTGAAGTTTTTAAAGGCAGTATTTTAAAGTGGTGTTTCAAGTGAAAGGAATGACGTTGTTTTGAACCTTTTTACTTAGTATTGCTACAAATATGAATGATATGAAGGTGGTAGCAGGGTTACTACCTGTACTTTTCCTTATTTTTTTTTCAATTAAAAAAAAAAAGTCTGAAGAATTATGAAATTCACAGAATAACTTGGGCATACCTATCTTTCTTGAAATAAAACAAATTGAGACTTTTTCAGATGGAGATTTTTTCTTTTATGTTATTTAAGTTGAGATTTCAATTTATAAGAATGTGTTTTTGTTCATATCACTTGATCAATTTGTTATTACAGATGCTTACATTTAAATATTAACCATTGCCTATGGTTTGCTTGTAGGTTGTTTATATAAATAAAAATAACTAAATCCAGATCTGTTATTAATTACTGATAAGCTCTGTGTGACACACACAGCTTTGGATGATCCAGCAGTCTCAAAATCTGAATATGTTATGTTCAGCCTGATGGCTTTTTCCTCATTTATAGGTGATTTCATTTGTACAAAGGATAAAGTCAATTAATGCCCAGCATTTATATTCAGGTTGAGTGACTTGCTCTGGATGGTTTGAAGGGAATGTTAACCATTGGGGTTTTTTTATGCCAAGAAAATACCTCTTTATTGTAAAATAGGACATGATGGGAGGGAATGCTACTTCATTTTTTTTATAATTTGCACAGTGGTACAGAAATGGTTGTTTAGTTTTCTTTTGAGGTCAGACTGAAGTATAGCAGTGAGATCTTATTACTGATTGCAAATAAGTGTTTTCATAAAAATCAAGATATACCTAGATGAATTCATGCTTTTGTGTTCACTTTAAAAATAGTACTGTAATGGAAATATCAAGGTCATGGTTTCAGTTAATTAATGTAATTTAGAGGCATATAGAGGATAAACTGAAATCCTGTGTTACTTGTGTGGTTGTCTTTTTCAGTGCTAGAGACATTAAATAAAACACTAGTTCTATGCCTACATAATTTTAATACTTTGGGTTTTGTAAATGTGACTTTTGTTCCTGTGTGGTTTTGAAGTGGACCATATTATGATTAAGAAATGAACTCTGAATAAATACTAGACAATGAACATGTCTCAGTATGTTCACTGAAGAGCAAAGCGCACATGTTGCTCTTGGTGGTTGGTTGCATTGATTTAAACAGAGGAGTGCTTTAGATCCTTCCCAGCAGCTGTTTCTGTCTCTGTATATGTGTACTTTTGTTACTGTAGGATATGAAAACTCAGTTTGTAGGTTCCTGTGCTTGGTATGATGATGAACAATCGCTGCTGGCATCAAGTCTAGATGCCCAAATAAAGGGAAGGCATGTGGATTATAAAGGTAAAAAAAGCCCAAACCCAATTCTTTGCAATTCAGAGACATAAAGCAAAAATTTCCAAGCAGGAAGCAATAGTTTGTCTAGACATATTAGTCTGGGTCTTAGGGTGCTGTTACAATGAGAAAGACACCAAAGAACTCTTTGGATGGTGGCTCAAGCTGCTCTCTGATGATTCCAGCAGAAGCGATGGCATCCAGAACAAGCTTGCAATAGCACTTGCCATTTTAGCAATCCAGCTTGCAATTAAAATAGAGGACTGCAGGCTCAGTCCTTCGCAGATTTGAAGTTAAGTGGTATAAGCAGTCTGCTAATTGGGGGGTGTAGTTAGTAATATTTAAAATCCTTTTCAGTTCTGCTGGTTTTGTTAATTCTTAAATATGGGGGGGGGGGAAATCACAATTCCTCTGAAGTTTGTGGTAAAACTTTTCATTTCAGCAGAGCTGGAATTAGGCCTCAGATTTTCTATCCTGATCCTTCCCTGCTTTCAGAGCCAGGAATCCCACCATCATCAACTTCCCTTGAATTTCTTTAAGATACAGGAGAAGAAAATTTGAAGGTGTTGGAGGATTTTTTTTTAAAACAATTTTTTCTTCTTTTTTAAATTCTCTTTAAAAGAAGACTTGATAATCTTACATGATCCATGACTCCCAGTGCACAGCACAGCCACAGTTGGCAGTGCTGTGTCTTGTAGCACTAAGTTCCTTCTGTAAGGATTGGCATAATGTCACCTTTTTCACCATGAGCAGCAAGGTGCCTGTGCACATGGAATAATTCAAACTGAGCTCTTGGGTGGACTCACCCTGAATTTGCTTGCCACTGATCCCAAGAAGATGCCTCCCTGTGAGCGTGCTAGTTGTGCAGAAAGTGCTGTCCTGAACCGAGTCTGATTGAAGCATATACATGATTTTTCCTGAGTTTGAGAGGGTCTCATGGGCACAACAATTTAATAAATAGTTGACACTCCCTGGGAGCCTTATTGTAGCTTAGACTGTCTTAACTCAGTGACTCAGGAGACGCCAATCCAACAAACTGTTGATACTTTTAATTTAGCCTTTTCTGAATTTCTATCAGCGGTCTGAACCTAGCCAGAATGGCTGCCTACCTCCTCCCTTGACAGATTATTTAATTGTGATCAGTTCTGCATAGTTATGATTTATGATCTGTTGGTTGTGTTCATGAATGCTTTGGGAATGGTGCTCTTTTCTTGGACTGAGTTTGTCCAGATGTATCAATATTTTGGTTTGGATGGTAGAAAATAAATGGTCAGGATTAACTGTTTGCGACATTCTCTTTTAACGACAAAGTAGAATCGTTTTTCACATCGGGAGATGTCTTTAAAACAAATACTGAGGTTTGCAAAATGGTTATAGCAGCCCATGCACAAGCCGCATTCCATTAGCCTTTGCTACATCTTTTTGGCATTGCTGTTGGACCGGGAGAAGACGGTGGGGAATCTGCTTGTGATGCTCTGTGATAAAGGCTTCAGACTGTGTAATGATGACCTAGGTGTGAAAGGCTAGGGTGAAATCTTCTCAGCTCTCAGGCAGCTAGTGCTGCTCTAATAGGAGAGGAGCTGGGAAACGGCCTGGAGAATTTCGTGATGGGAGCGGAAAAGCTTTAGCGGGATTTTTATTTCCTTAGTTCTGATCAAGCAGAGCAGGTCAGATCTCCAAAGGCTGATGTTATCCTGAGCTCCTCGCAGCCTGCTCCTTTGTTGCTGCTGGTGCGAGGGGCTTCTGAACAGAGAAGTACCAAGGTGCTTGCATTACAAAAACACGAAGCTGATGGTTGTTAATGGGAATGGAAGAGCCCATTTCCCCTTAGGACCCGTCTCTGCCGCCGGTGTGAGCAGCCCAGCCGAAATGGGTCTTTCAGAGCCTCCAACTGTTACGGAGGAAAAAATGCTGAAAACTCCTCTGGGTAGTCTCTGACAATGAAAGACGTGCCGGTTCAGGTCAGTGGGTGTGAAAGCCAATTCCCTGCTAAAGATCTGTTCTTCGGTGTGTATTTGTTGTTTGGGGAACCAGGATAGTTCACTGGATTTCCGTCGGATGCTTGATGGCTTAATAGCCCTTGGGTTCAGGAGACAGCCACAGGCCTACTAGACTGGACCAAAGAGCCGTGTAACTGAGCAGCTCGTCTCTGATGATGGATGGCCAGTCGCTGAGACTTGGAAAACAGTGTAAGAAATAGTGCAGGAATAGGGTCCTCCCAGGTTCAGAAAGGGGACTTCTTGAGCTGAAGCAGGTTATTAGTTTTGCGATTCGTTGTAAGAAAATCTGGTACAACACAAATGAATGTAGGATATAGTGGTATAATAAACCTGTTGTAACAAAGCTAGTGTCAAAGCAGGCACACGGTTTCATTTGGGGCAGAGTAAGAGCAGTTAGCTTTTTGATACTTTAATTCCTGCATTTAAAATGATTCCAACTAGGTAGGAAGGATTTTCTGCGTAAGGCATTAACTGGGTCAGGCAGTCTTCCAAAGGCGACGTTTGACAGCACGCCTCGAGTTTGACCTGGGGGGGATAATGGCAGTGAGGTGTTAGCCAGACTGGGCTATAGAAAGTCCTGACCCGTGCTATACTTTACAAATGTACAAGTAAATTAGCTACTTTAGGGCTGAAAACAGTTGGATTTTTCAAAGAAAGAGCTGTTTCCACAGGATTAGGTCTTTGATATTTCTCAATTATTTTGTTTTTCTAAGCTTTGAGTATGTAATACCTGCAGAGCTGCTGGTTTTGTTTGTTTTGGTTGTTGGTTTTTGGTTTTTTTTTTTTTTTTAGAAAGCCAATCTGATAGTAATAAAACAATAGAAATAAAACAACAAATGCAGCAGGAGGAACACTTTATTCTTGTGCAAGTATATAATATTTCATATAACTTTCATGTGCACTTCCAGTAGGATGGAGGTAATTAAAGATCAAACACTTGCATCTAAGAATCAACATTGATAAACCAGCCTAAACTCTTAAATTGCAGGAAAAAAAAGTAATTTTCTGTAAGAAACATGCATATCATTCTGAACTCTGAGGCTGGTGTAGCTACAGCCAATGAATTTGCTTCTAGAGTGGAATTTCACCTTTTAAAAGAATTTTTAAAGAGAAAATCTGGTTACTCTAATCTTTCACTGTCTAAGCTTTCTGGTGTATTACCCATAACCTCAGTGTGTTGTAGTCTTCCAGTGGCAATGCCTTGTCTAAATCAGGGATGTTTTATTACTTATTTTCAAAAAACTGTTGCTTGAGTTACTAAGAGTATGGCTATAGTGAGAAGTTGCATATTTCATTTGAAGCTGATTACTTTAACTTTGAAAATATTTGTCTCGGCTTTCATTTGGTATGCTAACTCATTATATAGAAGTGACAGTAGTTTAATTAGAAAACACAGTTTGTATTTATGGAAAGTGTTCACATGCTGTCTTTTGTGAAAGCTGAAGAATTCAAGGAGGAACACAATGTTTCCCACAAACCATACATCTCCTCAATTCCACAGTCTCTCAGCAGCTGGACTAAAAAGGTTTTTAATACGAGTTATGTGTTTAATTAGGGAAGGGAGCCTTGGCAGATCTTCTGACTTATAGTTCATTTTAAATACTTCCAAAAAAAAGGTGGGGGGGGAGAAAAAAAAAGCCAAATCAATCCAATTTGGTTTAATTGTCATATATAAATTAAGAACTCATTTTTTTCTGCTTCACAAAGATATCTTCTCTGGCCCCTCCTGATGGGTTGCACAGGGCAATTACTTCCAAATGAGGAACGTTAGGCTGGAATTCAGCAGTGAGTTCTCATGGTCTCCCAGAAGGCCCCGCGTTGCCCTGGCCCCACTGCAGATCCCACCCCCACC
>JANZLQ010000095.1:2959473-2976618 GCA_026212715.1 Elanus axillaris | reverse complement strand
CCCCGCAGCCCTGCGGTTTCACAGTGCTCTGGAAGCATTTGCCTCCACAGTTCCTCACACAAGATAGTTGCCCAGCCCAGAGAGAAGGGCTTCTTCCAGAAACTCAAACCCTCTTGAGAGTGGACTGCTAGTAATAAAATATTGTGCATGAGAGTCCTGCCTGGAGTGTCCATCCTGCGTGTTCAGCAGGAGGCAAGGCCAGGCTCTTACAGGCTCTGGTTGGGGGGTTCTCCACTGCTCTCTCTCCCTGCTTCAAACTGGTAAATCATTTTGGGCAATAGAAATTTATTCCCTTCATACCAGTTCTGCATGGGAGAAGGTTAGTATGAGAAGATCAAAATAAATGGGTTTAAACCACAATAATTTCATGCAAGAGTACAAATTGCCCACTAGTTCCTTCTATTACATTTAAACTCTTGGTTACAAATCTAAAACAAATTGGAAAGAGAAGAGTTCCTTCAAGCTGACAGAAATTTCTTTAGCATCTTCACAGGGAAATATGCAGTGGATTTGAGCTCTGGGATTCTTACATGGCAAGCTGGACTTAAAAATGTATTTCTATTTCTATTTCTATATGTATCTCTTAGCAGCCCTAATTTTCAGGATATAGGGTTGAATACAGTTAAGGATGGACAATTCTTATTTTTTTAAATCTAAAATAGGAGAGTTTCAGAGGTTAGTAGCCTCATTCATTAACTTCCTTTGAAGAACTGCCATGTGTCACTGGTCTGCTGCAAGGCACCATTGCTGCCTCGCTGTCTCCTCCTTGCCCTCAAGAAGCCAAAATGTTAAACTGGTGGAGTTTACTAGATCTACAGAGAAATTCTTCACGTCTGGCCTAGATGTCTAACTAAATTTGGTATGTATCTTGTGGGCTGGGGCAAGTGCTGGAAGCTATTAGAATGCTGAACAAAAAGCTCTATTCAAGGACTATCGCCTTCCTGCCGGGGTAATCCAAGTATCAAAAATTTAAAAATATGGGGTAGGAGACTGTGGCTGCCACAGACGAGTACTTTTAAAGGTGTCTAGAACATCCACTCAAAAATGTTGCTTCTATGGTATATGATTAATTTGAAAAAAGCAACAAAGAAGCCGAATATAACATATACATATATATCCAATTAAATAAAATTGAACACTTTTAATAAAGTGGAATTGCAAGCTGGTAAAAATTTTCTCTTGTCACTCAAAGTTAGGACAGGAAAACATTTTTCTTTCCCTTGAAATAGCTGTATTTATTATATCTGACCTGTTTAACGTTGCTGGTTTTACTTAAGAACTAGAAAGAAACAAATGCTTTTCATCGTTTGATGCCTTTTTTGTAGCGTAAAATTGTGTTACCAAGAAAAATAAGGTAGAAATGCTTTCCAAAACACAGCCCAGAATAATCAAACCTTTTTTTTTTAAATGAAGCTGGTTAATCCTAATTGTTTGAATCTATTATAAATCATTTACTTTCTGAACAGCAGCTTGTTCTCATTTTTAAGCTTTAAACCAGCTATATATGGTTCTTAGTTTTCAGTAGTTTCTTCAGGAAAGGTGAAAATTCAGTGAGAATACTTGTAGTGCTTAGAGAAAACCAGACCATATAAACAGATTCAACTTCCAGTTGAATTATCCTATCTATTAGTTGCTTCCTAATGAAAAAGTTCTAGACAGCAGGAGAGCCACTGAAGTCCATTCTGTGCCCGGTTTACTTTTAGTGTATACTTTTGGCTATATTTTTGAGATATTTATACAAAATTTTTTTTTGGTGTCATGTACTGTAATGGATTTGCCTGAAGAGCAGACCAGTTTCATGCATGGCTGGACTAAACATCTTTAGTCATTCCACAGCCAGAAGTGTGGGTTATTTATATTATTTGTCTTTCATTTTACTTTTACCATTTTATGTTAGGCAATGAACTGTGCAGCTGGTACCAGGCAATTCAAGGAAAAATGACCAATATTGTGGCCCCAGCAGGCAGATGCCAAGGGTGTTGGAGTAAAGCCCGAGTATTTCTGTTGGAATCACAGGAAACGAACAAAGATAAAGGAGTCAAGACCTTGGCGGGGTGGGTTTGTACACACAAAGTTGAAACTTGCAGCACATCCTATCACACGAAAATCCAGTTGCAGCAGATACCTGAGGATGCTCCCAGGAGGGCCTGATTCTCTCCTTTCCAACTTTTTCTCCAGTCCATTGTCCAAACAGATTTTGAATGAACATTGGATTAATTGCTTATTTCCCTCCCTGTTTTACCAGTGTGTTTTAAATATGAGAGGCAAAAATTCAGTGTGTTTGATTTACACATTCAATTTGCTTATCTCCCTGGTAATTTTGAAGTGAGAAATGGCATATATTCTGCATTACTACACCATTCTCATTGTACAGAGTTTGTTCCTGTGTTTAGATTTCATGTTATGCTCACACACACACAAGAAAAATCTTCCTTTTTAATAAGTCCGATCTAATGTATTTACTACTTAGTCACTTATTTGTCTGTCTTGCAACCCTTTATGGTTCAAAGGCAGCTGAAACAGCATAAATTCTGCTCATAAGGCAGAACCTTTACAGTTACCCTGTCTTCTCTAGCAGGAATGCGAGCTGAAGCCCTCTCAAGTCAATAGGAGTCTTTCCACTGGCTTAGGAGTCTTGCCATGGCTCAGGGAAATGGTGGATTAGGTCTGTAGTGTGAATATTGAGATTGGTTGAGACAAAAGGCTTTAGTATATAAATTTCTTTTATTTTTCTTCCAAAAATGGCAATGATCTGTCTTACAAATAATAATAGACTTGCATTATAGAGTTCCTTTTATCTGCTGACTTCAAAGTGTTTCCAAGTTTACATGAAATACCCAGCTTTCTTATTGGAGAAACTGAGGCATGCAGAAATGAAATTCAGAATAACATGGTGCAATAGCAAGACTGAGAATAGCACTTGGCCTAATTTTCATTCATATAAAGTATCTCTAGCTTTCATTAGTTTTCAGCTGTCCTGAATCAAATCCTAAGTATTTTGTGCTAGCCAGGATGCCTGAGTATGGCATTAGCGAGAAGACATTAAGTGAAAGCCCTGGCCAGAGGCTTTGTAAATGTACCATTTTAATGTACAAAGGTTGATGGTCTCTTACTTCCATTGTATCTGTGTTCAATGTTCTAACATAAAAATATTGTATAAACTGTAGCAAAAGCTATGAAAACTGGTAACATATTAAGCTGTTCCTTTCCAATTTTCTTTCTTTATTGTCTGGTTTTCTCTTTGTCCCTAGTAGCTTCCCTGCAGCATGTTACTTATTTCAGTTTTCCAGGGTTTGCTCTAGGAGTTGCAACTGTAGTGACGCAGAGTCACAAATACATTTTAGGCTCTCTGTTGTTAGAGAGTTAAAACTGAGGTGATTTCATGACCTGAACTTGGGGTGCTGTGGTGAGAGTTCACCAACACGGTCTCAATTCTAAGAGGTTTGTCCTTAGTTACAAATTGGAGATTTTGAATTCTTAAAATATAAAGATCAGATTACATTTGTCTTTTCAATTCCTATATAATGGATATTAATATCTGTTCAGCTTTGTTTGTGCTTCTACTTCACTGGACCCATATAGTATAAACATGACCTTTCACCAGATTTTTTCCAAAAGTAAAATAATCATTTGGGCAGAAGACTTGCACTTTTGGCTGGAGTGAGAGTCGTAGGCTGAGATGATTTTACAGCCGTCTGACTGAATGGATACGTTGCCAGTTTCTTTTTAGAGATTATAGTCTCACAAATTAAAAAACCAAACCAAACCAAAAAAAAACCAAACAAAAGGAGCTGGAGACATGCACAGAACTTCTACAGAAAAGAGACCAGAGCAGCTTTTGTGTGTTTTCTGCACTTGATATGAGACTTTAATTTTAGTTTGTTTTGAAATTCTTACTTTAAGCCATCCCTTGCAAGCTGAAGCAACTTGGAATGATTATAGTTGGCATAAAGCTGTAGATAACATAAAAAAAATAAGATTCCAACTCTTACACCTTCCACAGCCCTGACTGGATATGGTTCGAAGGAAGATTTCTCTTTCTTGCCTAAATGTGGGGAGTGTTTTCGGTCTGTTTTTCCTTCTTTAGCTCCCGTGTTGGTCACTGTGAGAGGTAGGTTGCTGGGTTTGAGAGGCGAGTCCCATATTGCACTGTTCTCTCTGCTGGGTCTTGGCAGTTGCATGTTTTTCTGTGCATGAAACTTTAGAAAACTTATTTTGTAAAAGTCTTCATTTAATTTATTACTTCTGTAAAATCATCATAAGTAGGAAGATTAAAATTCTAACTTGATCCTAATGATTTTTAAGTAGAAAATTGTAAGGATTTGGTTTCAAACTAGAGACCAAAAAATGCGACTGCTTGGAACTAATTTTATATTGAAAATTATAATAAGTGAGAAATGGAAAGAGTTATAATACTTAATGTTGGACTGCTAGGCTTATGGCAATCTGTCATAGCTGGAGGGAATAATTTTTCTTATGGGACAAGCAGTATGATTCCTAGGTATGTGATCTAGTTGCTAGGTTCTTAGTACATAAACAGTGGTAATTAATTTTAACTTTTGTCAGTTTTGTTCTTGTAATTCTTGTCTTCGACACTGTGTTTGCTTTGATAGGGCCGCATTTGCTCTAGATTAAAATTGGTGAACCTTTATGGCCTCCAGTAATTTGTACCTTGCTCCACGCTATTTCTGTAGGACAGACATAGAATAGTTTGGCAATTTTAGTCATCTTCAGTACAGGGCTAAGCCGGGTGGTGCTTTTTGTGTTATGTTTTACTTCCATCTTTTGTGAAAGCAATGAAAAAGTAGTAACAGAGAGAACCCTCCTCCTTAAGAGAAAGGTGGTTTTAATTTCTTAACAAGTTAATAATTCATTACTTTGTTTCTGTCTGTACAACTATTAGTGAAATGTGCTGTAAAGATCTACCGGATTGCCTGAAGAGAAAGTGGTTATATGTAACCATGCATAAAGAAATTAAAAGCACCTGCCAGGTCCTGTGTAACGCAGGCCTGGCTTTAAACTCCAAAACAAGTATAGCAAGTGGTATAAAAGTGCTGCACTGGGACCAGCTGATAATCCAGTGCTGAATCAAATTTCCAGATATCATGAGAAGTGAAAATGGTATTCCAGGATTGCTTTATGTTTTTCTCATTTAGAAATAAATATATGCTTTCCTTACTCTTTTTGTTCTCAGTTTTACAAATTTTAAATCCATAATGTGACTCAGTCAAACAGAGATTCCACCAAACATCAGAAATTTGGTATTTTCATACTGAAAACTGAGGCACTTTAAATGCCAAGGTTGAAATTAAGTAAGTGTTTAAAAGCTTGACCCAAAGTCTGTTGGGTCAACATAAAGACTCGCATTGAATTTTAGCGGGCTTTGATCAGGCTGTAAGTAACATACAATTTATCAGGTTATTTTCATGCTATTCTTTTTCTTTTCTGTAAGGTTCACAGAGGAAATAGGTTTTGTTAGTGACATGAATAAATCTGAAAGATGAATGGAGGGGAAAAAGTATGCATACGCTGAGGGCTTGCTCCTGCTTTCAGCAGTGCAGGTGTGGGTCTTGGTATCTTGTAAGATCAGCTGCACTGCTGATTTTACAAGAGATCTGATGATTTACATTGTGTGCTTTTGTGAACAGGGTCAGCCTCAGTGATGCACACCTGTGTACCTGAGACTGGGGCAGGCTGCAGTCAATTGAAAATGCAGGTATTTTTCTTGTATCTGTCATTTGCTAATGTTAAACTGACTCAAAGAACGTTTAGAAAGTGTTCACTATTTGGCAGGCACATTAAAAACCAACCAAACAAATATAGAAAGTACACCTTTCCACTGCCAGTTGTCTTACACTGTTTTTCAGTCCTTGGCTCACATACTGGGACCCTCTGCCAAAGTCATGTGCAGGGGCAGATTCTGGCATAATCAAGAATATACAGTGGAAATCTGTCTGTATACAGGGCAAAAACTAGTCAAAAGAACTCCTGTCTTCTGACTTCTGTTAGCTAGAGCTCCCTATGCATCTGTTGTGTAGTAGTGCTTTCATGTAGACACCATTTTTGTACTTCTCCTTCAAGACTTCTCTGTTTAAATATCATTACAAAATAGAATAAGGCAACAGGTACAGAGTAAGAGCTTGAGCTAGTGGTTCAGAAAAGCGTGGAAAGTCTTACTGCTTAACACCTAGCAAGCTCTCATGGATTTTGTGTCCTATTTCAGAGTAACTCCCTATTTATTCCTGCAAATATTAATAGTAATGTCTCTTTTTGTGGTGTTCAGGGGAGAACTACAATGTCTGGGTTATGTGATACACAGCAGGTGTGGACTGCTGGTGTATGCCAGAGACGTCCATTTATACAAGGACCTACGCTGCATGCAAAGTTATTTATGAGAAAGAATCTACAGTAGCTGTGTTGGCATGCAAGGGTAAGGTATTTTTCCTTTTTCCAAGCTGGCAGCCTTTAGTGACTCACTTCAAAAGTAAAAACAAGTCTTTATTCCTGTATACCATTGCCTTTCATCCCCCTGCTAATCCATAAGTTTGGGAGTCTTATCCCATGACTAAACCACATAAACTGGTATATAATACAGAATAATGCAGAGGGGAAAAACAAAAAAAAATTCTGAAGGGCACACTTCTGCAGGTGGATTTTATTTCTGCCTTGAGATAGCTTTCTCATTTTGATTGAAGAATAGAGATGGAAAGGATGGAAAGCATCATGAAAACTTCCTTTGTCCTGCAGAAGCCTGCATTGCAGAGAACAAACCCTTTGATCCAAGCCCCTGTCTATGTTTAGAGTTCAGTCCAACAGTGTGAGGTACAAGTGAACTTGTCATTTTGGGGGAGCTACTGGGTAAGAGTATAAGTAGAAGCAGTTGCTGTTAGAGAGCAATACACTCTTTGCTCACCTTGCAGCAACTTGTTTTTATGTCCATTTCCTGAAATGGTTTTCCTTGTTTCTGCTACTTTCTCATAGCTGTTTTTCCTGAGGGTTTCTTGGCTTTTGTGTTTTTGTTAGTTCTGCTTAGTTATTTTTTGAGTTTGGGTTGTTTTTTGAATGAATTGCTCCATTTCACTGGAGTTAATAACTCTCTTCTTTTTGAATAACCACAAATGGTTAAGACCTGTCTCCTCTGGTAAGCAGCACATGCAGAACCACGGTAACTTACCCCACTGTTGTCTTGCTTTTTCCACAGCCTCCTGGAGTCATGAAACTCCACAGTGCAGCTTGAAGGGCTGGCTGCGTGTCACCTTCAGGGAATCACCATCAGTATTCCCTGCAGTATTTTGCCTTTGCTTGGAGGTCTCACATCAAGCTACTGACCTGATCTGACCTCTGTCACCTTCTTTGACCCAAAAACATCACAGTCTGAGGTGTTGTTATTGCAGGAACACCTGTGACATGCATTTTTTTCCTACTGGAAAAAAAGTGAGTTTTTCTTTCATACTAATTCCATCTAAGCGCCATATTTTCATCATTCCAGAGGTAATGATTTGAAATTACTTAATTTTGCTTCCAAGGATAGCAATCAGGCTTTAATAAAGACTAATCTGACAGAATTTACAGCCTCATGATATGGTATTTTTAGATTGTGGAGAAAAATAGGAGAAGTGTAAGTTCCTGTGTATTCCGAGAAGTACCAGGCTTCTGCCTGCGTAAGGTCATGGCATGTTTTATCCTTGTTCAAACTTGTTAGGAAACTCATGATTTTAAAGCCCACTTACACATTTTTCTTACTGTTTTTGCCTCTTGATGTTTGCTGGCCAGTGGCAGATAGTTACACTTCGGGTATAATATGTACGTACACTATGCATGGTTGCAAGTCATTATTAACCCTGGCAGCTTATTTGTAGTTCCACTTTTTGCTCAGTTTTTTTCCTGTACTAAAAGCATGGCAAAACAATGAGCAATGTTTGGAAGGTTTGTTAGTAAATGCCTGTGATTTGCATATCTGATATATTCAATGTCTTAAAAGTTTTCTGATGGATAAACATAAAATCACAGAGCAACTTAGGCTGAAAGGTAGGTCATCAGGTCCAAGCTCCTGCTCAGAGCAGTGCCTGCTTTGAAGATAGATCCAACTTTGGTGTTAGATCAGGTTGCTCCTAAATTGAATGGTTTATGTCTCATGGACTTTGAGGGGTTACAGTCAATTAGTGAAGTAATAATACTTGAGGTTAATAATATTTCTTGAACTCTTTGTACCTTGAAGTAAACCTTCTGGGCATGTCCCATGTTTCAGTACAAGTCCATATTGTCACCAATAAGCTTTCAGTAATACAGCATTTTCTCTTAACAATGGATTAGAGAAAGAAGGCTGCTTCTCAGTGATTAAATGACACTTATTCTTGTGCTCTTTATTCAGCTATTCCCCAGCTGCTGACAAAAGGTGCTTTCTCTGAATGTAGAGCAGCAAGCCATCTCCTCTGTGGTAGTAAAATACTGTAAATTCCAAATGCCTTGCAGCTAAGCTTGGCTGAAACATTGCATTCATGAAAAAAGTCTACTTTTTTATTAAAAGCAAAGTTTTGTAGGAAATGATACATTTCAGAGTTTTTTTCCATTTTTACTTAAAAGTATGTTGTTTCAATTTTAAATTCTAATGGAATACTGAAAACTCTTGTGGAAAAATTTCCATCGTTAAAGATTGTATGTGGGAAGAAAAACATTTCCCACCCAGTTTTGATTTTAACCTGCACTCCCCCAATTCCCAATGCTAGTGTTTCTCAGTAGTCCTTTTTCCTTGAGAATTTTCACAAAGAGCTAATTTTTTTAATTAGGCATTTGCAAGCACACGTATGTTTGCATCAGCGAGTGCATTCTATCCGCTTCATGTGCACACCTTTTAACGTGAATTTTTGTGGCTGTGTGTATTAAACATGCATTTGAAACCTCTGCTCTTACCATAGCTGCTTGGCGCCATTATTTCCTAAGGGAGATGCAGCACTCCCTCCCATCTGATCACCAGGACAGTGATTGTGGTTAGAGATAACTGGCAGTATCTTTAATTAAAAGGCTTGCTGGAGAGCAAAGGGCACTCTGCCAGTCACCATAACAACTGTTGCTGCTGAGAAATTATAACTGCATACTTTGGCACAAATGGCATGTGCCCGCCCACCCCCATGCTTTCAGGTATGTTTTTTATCTCCTCGTGACTTAATTGTTTGTGTTCACAAAGGATGTGGCATTTTTTCTTTCCTTAACTATCATGTGGTTTTCATTCTGCTGTTCTCATTGTGTCTAGGGATTTTTAGCATTTTGCAGCAGGCAGTGAGAATTGTTGCTTTAGTTTATAATGCTCTGTCAGGCTTGTGACCATAAATAATCTGTGGTGGAGCAGTGATTACACTGCATTTCCCCAGGAGCTGCAGGCTACCTTTGCACTGGACATACACCCACTGCATTGCTTTAGGCATAGAAGTGCTCTGTATTTTCGGTTTATTTTAAAAAGTTGCAAATGGACAATTTTTTAAATGGTTTGTTATTGTTATTTAAGTTGATTTAGTGTTTAGCCTTGTGCATTTGTGCTTTAAAGGGACTGCAAATTAAAACCATTTCGAGTCAGGAATGTGTATTCACTACAGCTTTGGAACATGTATGGAATCTGAAGTTTATGGCTTTGAAAGCACTTGCCCTGTTTCAAATGTTTCTAATAAGATAGAGTGTGATGATTTACACCTCTTGAGATATTGAACTGCTATCCAAGAATGTTGTTTGGCTCTTAAAGAAAGAAAGCATTGGTGGGCCTGATTTTGGGAAAAGGAAAAGAAAGCCAATGTGATTTCATTGAGACTTAAGCATTACATGTGTAAAATAATTCATTATTTAACACTTTCTTTGCACACCATGAATGCATTTTGAATCCATCAGCTGTTAGTTTCTGGAGAGGACAAAGAGGAGAGCAGAGACCTCGCATGACCTGCTTTTCCTCCTGTTCCAAAAGGCGTTCCTTTTCTACCAGGAAAAGAAAATTTGACTCAGCTCCCAAAGGAGGCTCTTTGTCTCTCCGTTCCTGGGCTCTGTGAGCTGATAGCACTCGCAGCGGTTCAGAGCCACAAACTCCGTGGGGCTGATGCTCTGCCTGGGTTATACAGCTCGGTGTAACATGGGTCGATTGTGACTGGTCTCCCCAACACTACTGTATCGCAGTGCTAGCAACACTGGGAGGTTCACAAGTAGGAGAGAAGACATTTGGAAACAGTGAGCTGGGGTTTATTTTATATGTGTGTATATATTTTAATATAAAACGGGGTTTGTGGCTCTTAAGGGCTCAAGGGTGTGTTTCAGTCTAGATGCAAAAAATGAAGCATGGGTAGGGAAAGTGGAAGGAAAGAAGGAGCAGAACGAAATCTCACATAGGCTCATTGAAAGAGGAAGGACTTGTAAAAGAGCGTTTTGGAAGAGCTTCTAGGAATAAGAAACGGTGTCTTAACTTGACAATCTGTGATGTGTTTCTCAGGGTGATTTTCTTTTTGTTTTTAATGTTACATTGAAAGTGTTTCTTTCCTACATAAAATTGAGAATGCTGTGGTTTTTATAATTACCTACACTGACCCCATCCCTGTGGGCCAGCACCACTTCCGCCCATGCTCTCCCTGACTTGCATTAGAGGTTATCAAATTACATTTGCAAATCCTGAGATGAGTTACAAATGATGTTTGCCCATTCATTTGACTAGAAGAACCGGGGAGGGGAGGCATGAAGAGGGTGGGAGGAGGTTTGGGTCTGTCCTGGAGAGTGTGGTTCAAGTTTTAATCAGTGTGGTATTTCCTCTTCCTGCAGGCCAGAGGAACACCTGTGTTTTTCTTTAAGTATTACAAGGGACAGTTGATGGGCCCTATTGTTTTAAAGGGGAACATATTAGAGCCCATCTGCATACATTGGCTTCAAGGGGTATGCATAGTGCTCTGGCGGATAATTTAAAAAAATGAGAGAGTGTGAGATCTCTTGACAGAGCTAATAGGGCTCCAGTTAAACTGCTTTAACAAAGCATCTGTCCTGGAGAGGAGACCTCAGGGTTGATATAAAAAGTGAGGGAGGTTTTGTGTGATGAAGTTTTAAAGCATTTCTTCACCTTTAGGGCTAGCTTCTTGTTTTGAGGTTATGTTTTATTTCAAAGGACAAACACTATTCTTAATTTCATTCTTTGTTTCATATAAACCCATTTTAGAAAGCTGTAGAATTACATACACTATTTTCTGTTCCAAATCTTTTTCTGCTACTGAGAACTTTAACAATAATTGTCACTCCCAGGGCCATTTTCAGATAGTCTGATGTGTAGCAGCACGGTGTGGCCCACATGTCTCTGGCACCTTTATTGGCACACATCGGGGGTTTGGCAAGTGAGTGTAAGAAAAGCATAGCAGGCAGTGCTGTAGCCATGTTTTGGAGGCAGCTCCACGAAAGCTACAGGGGCACAAATGCAAGTGGAGAATCTAATCTACAAAACTGGATACTGTTTGCTCCTGTTCTCCTCCATGAATTAACTTGTTTGTGTTTTTAAAGCATTAAAATTTGAGTTGTTTGGAGAGAGATGATTACCACTGGCAGAGGACTAGAGCATTTAAAAGCTGTGGTTTTGTTCAGGGTTGCCTTGAAAGCCAAGCCTGTGAAATTCCCTGTAAAGGGAATGGGGCCCTAACTCAGGGCAAGCTGCCTGGGGGGCACGTGGAGCCGTCGGCCTGGAGAGCTGAGGCTCCTTAGGAGACACAGTCCTGGGAGTGATGTTTCCAAGCTCTGGGCTGCCCTTTAATCTGCCAGGTGGGCTGAAGGGAAGCCAGGAAACTGGTAGTCTTGGGAGCCACGGCTCCAAAGTGTCTGGCTCAGCTATGGTTGCAGGCTCTGGCTCCATGTCAGCTACTGATGGGGAGCCAGAGAGCCCTGCTTCCCAGCAGCCCCTCAGGGGAGCTGCACCGGTTGGGGGGCATGCTGGCAACTGGGAGCTGTGGGAACTGGAAGGCATGTTGCCAAAGGACTGAGAGCTGGAAGGGCAAGTTAACCTAACAAGGCTGCTTGGTGGGGTTGTAGTCAGGCAATGAGGGTCCCATCATAACCCTGGCGGGGCTCAGCAGCAAATATTTCAGAACTGAACCATCTCCAGGTAATGTTTTGATTGTGCAGGTTTGGCATTCTCCAGTGGAAACTCACTCTTAAAGAATTTCTGACCAGCATTTTTAAAATCCAAGGATTTTTTCCTTTTCAACCATAAATGAATTTTGTTGATTAAAGCCTTGCTCTTGTAGCAATAAGGTCACCTTTTTTTTTTCTTTTGTGCCTTTTTTGCAGTTTATTATTCCGGATTTCTGGTTAGCTTTCCATATCAAATGTCCAGGGGGGTGATCATTACATCTTTCATATGTTAGAGTACAAATTCAGTCATGTACAACATAGATCTGGTTCCCACAGAAGTCAGTATGTATTTGAGATGAATAAGCTTGGCTGCATCATGCCAGGACTAGAAATTTAGGCCCTGGTCATGTCACCAGATTGATTTATGTGTCATTGTAATGAAATGTAGTCCTTTAAAATGTGTTGATTGGATTTTAGAGAGGATGCATCTTCAGTTGGAAACACTGCTTGCAATCATCTGTCCTTATATCAAGAAATGGCATATTGCACCTGAAGTGGAAAGAGCAAAACAAAACCAACCCCAAAACAAAAAAAACCCAAACCCCAAGGATCCAGGGAAAACCAATACCTTTACAAACCGCTATACACTCATATTCAAGGACCTCCTTATATTATTTGCAGTTATTGCATAAACATGTTGCACAACACATAAACACATACTTATAATATTTCTCAGAGCAGATCACACCACAGGGGCTGCTAACCATGTTCTCAGGGACTTTGCTAGCTTTTCCAGCCAGCCTGTTCACAACTCTGAAGGGAGGAAAAAGACGAGGAGTTAGGAAACCCTCACTGTGCTTGCACATAGAATGTGAGTGCCTCGGCTTCTTAGATAGGCAGTCTTCCCAGGGTTGCAGATTTCCTTTCCCAGCATCAAGACTATGAGCTTGGCTTTTTTTCTTCATCTGCTGATGTTGTGTCCCTGTCCAGCCCATCTTGCACATTCTCATTTAGCAACGTGGTCCCTCTCTTCCTTTCATGCCTTTTTTTAGTACCCATCCTGATACTCTTTTTCTCACGATCAAGCTCTAAATCCCATTTGTGCCCACCATGTGAGTTGGTGTTTCTTGATGGAAGTCCTTGGTACAGCCCAAGTTCTCTCCCTCTGAAAGAAGCTTTTTATATCTCACAGTTGGGTTTCCTAAGAGCCCTTTTCCTTTGCCTGCTTATTGTTCCAGGTAAGTAGGAATTTTGTGCCTGATTTCTCTAAGGTAAGATTCTGTTCTCTGGTTTCCATTTCGGAACAAGTGGAGAACATGGAAAAAAGCAGAAGGGAAATGAGAGTGTACTAACCAACAGGATATCAACTGGGAATCATCAGTGTGGGCAGGCAGATGAAAAGGCAAATGATGTCCTAGGGTGTATCAGGTAACTGATACTAATAGTGGAAGTTATAGTGTAAAAGTAAAAGGTTCTGGAAAGACCCCATCTGGAATTCTCTGCACCAGTTTTGTTTATAGCTCTGAAGACCATCACTGATATGGACAGGCTTCTTGGTCAGACTGCAGATATGGCTTGTTCAGTCAAGCCAAGTGCTTGCTACAGTGAATGTTATTGCTCTGTATGAATAAAGCATTTATACTCATAAATGCCAGAAAGGCAGGGAATGTAACCGAGGCAGAGATTAATGCTGATGCAAAATTTAATTTGTCTAAACTGGCCATCAGTAAATTTTAGTTAATGTTTTCAAAGTGGAAAAGCTATAAGGCACTGTAATAGCTTTCCAGCAGGAGTAGTTTGGACAAGAAACTTAATTAGTTTGAAGATGGCACTCATTCAGTTTGTAAGTAGTACAGCATGCCTGCAATAAAAGGAGACTGCACCAAATCGCCCTACACGTCACTTTAAGTCGTTGCGGCTACCTGCGTCCTCCAGCCTTCCCTCCTCCAGAGGTTGTCCTGCACCTCCTGGCATCCCCTGGCATTCCCCACAGTGGCTGTTGCCTCCTCAGCATCCTGCCCACCCTCTGCTGCCAATGGCCCACCCGTTCCTGATGCTCCTCAATGAAAGGACATTTTGTGGAGCTGATTCACTGCTGTGTTTTTACTCTTTGCTCCTTTGTATAGTCCTTGCTCTTTCAAGCTAACGGCTTCCTGTCAGATGGCTTGCAAATAGCAATTGTGATCTTAATATTTCATGCCAGGTTCATCTCACTGCCCTTGCAGGATAAATGAGGCTTATGTATACTCTAGAGAGCGCATCTTTCCTTTTGTAAGGCCACAGATAATTGCAATTAAACAGTCAGCCTTTGTAAAATTAATATTGTTACAGCTATGCTATTCGTGTGCTATAACTTTGGGAATGGCTAACAAATGTCAAGCAAATACAAACATAGCCCTTTGCTTACTGGGTTTTTTAATATATTTTAATCACCTGTTTGCCTTGGCAAAAATGTATATTTTAGATATTCAAATCAGTGGGAAAATAAACTAGTAACTTTACTTTAAGTATAATCTGACATCTGTTCCTTTCTTCTTTTCTGTTCAGCTTCCTTCATTATGCTTTTTCACAGGTCTCTTTGTTCTCAAATATGTTAATTTCTTGGGTTGTTTATATACCTAAAATACCACATACCTAAAATGTGCATTCTGAAGAGTTCTTTAGAATTTAAAGTTGCTCATATTATCCTGAAACCCGGTTCTACCACCACTTGTACATGCACAAACCGAGCTAGTGGGAGTAACCCACAAAGCAGAGTTACCAGCCTTGAGCATTTCCAGACTGGTGGAAGTTTGTGTTATACATTTGATGTGACAGGGCTGACCATCCAAATGAACTCTGCGTGCTTTTACTTGTGAGCATGAAACTAGCAGCTGATGTTCCCAAGCTGCGCCAGGCGTTAGCTTTCTTTTCTCGGCATCTGTGGCCGCTGCTGCTGCATGGAGCCATGGTTCGACTGCACTGAACAGATGACCTTGTGACTGCAAGATCCTACTGCTGGGGTTAACTTCCCACAGTCATGGTCTTTAGCAGGTGCAGCATGAACACAAGTAGGCCATAGGAGGTATAGCTCTGTAGATAACCATATGGATTATTTGATCTGTTCTCCTGAATGCAGCACAAATGATGAGATAGTGTGATGCTCCCTAATAAACATAGATACTATGTAATCTTGCTTAATGAATCATGAACACAACTGTTTACTGAAAGATCTATTTGGAACAGAAGGAAGTTTTAAAAATTATTATTCTTTTAATTGTGGTGGCAGTCTCTCACTGTTGAGCAGGAAGACTCCCAGGATACTTAAATTGTTCGTAATTTAGCACCCCACATGAAATGAAGGGGGTGTTGCCATCTTGTTCCCAAATGGGCTATCGTATCCCTCTGAATAGTGCCTCATGTAGTTCCTCAAAAGTGCCCCCATTGGAAATAAGCATTAGTTAGAAGGAAAACCCCAGAAATACCTTTCTGACTGCAGGCCCTCTCATCTCAATTGGACATGTGGTTAAGTTGGAGGTCACAGACACATTGCAGAAGGAGCAGGGCTCTTTGCTGAGGCTGGAAATAGAAAGGATTTCAGTTCTTCTCATGACTGGTTTGTAATGTTTCACAAGTACACATTTCTTTCAAAATTTAAGAGAAGAAAAACTGTATTTTGACTAAGGAATGTAATTCCCTCTCCCCGCAAAGAGATATTTATTCAAAAGCTGGAGCAGGTCCAGTTCAAATGCTGAATACTGAGGCAGTACAGAGACATATAGCACATGTTCATCACCATGCAGGTGCAAGGGGAAAGGGAGTTTAGGCTTGAGCCATTTTGAAATATTACTTTTACCTACATGTTTGACATTTTCTAGCTCTTTTATAAGGAGTGATGGAAATCTACGTTTTTCCTCCTTTAATAAAATGAACTTCTTGCTCGTTAAAGGTGCTAGATTGACAACTGTGGAGACTGAAGTCTTCTGTTTACCCAGAGAGTAAGCACAGCATGGGAAAGCTGCAGTACAGACTGCCTTCAGGTGCTCCCTAAGCTAATAATGCCTCAGCCTTGACCTGGTGAGAAATTCATCCATTCCCATTACAGCTCTAGCTTTTGTGATCAGACTCTGCAAGGGAGGAGTCTGTTGAGGCTAGTCCTAATGATGCTGTTGTTCCTTTAAGAAAATTTTTGGACCTAAACAGACCACCCCACAAGCTACCTCCGGAGCATGTGCAGTAAGCAGAATAACCTCATCATCTTCTCTTTCACTTTGTATGCACAAAACTGAACACGTCTTTGATGAACCCTGAGTGAAAATTCGGAGCTTGCCATGAAAAATAAGTAGCAGGAAAAGATGACTAACTAAACACATACATTGAGAAAACCTCAAACGACTCCTCGTTTTCCTCTTCTAGTCTTAATCACTGGTGTATTTGTCCTTCACAATTAGGGAATGTCTGAATGTGTGTGTTTCAGGACAATAATAAATAGTGGCTTTGCATTGAGAGGTCTGGTCTACATACCCCAAAAAAGTGAAGGAGAGAAACTGAGCATTAAGTAAAAAAATCTTTACACTTTTGTCATCTTTATGGCTAGCAAAATTCAGACAATTTAGCTTTGGAAAAATATGACTTGCAACCTAATAGGTGGTCTTCAAAACCAGTTTGTAATGATTGACGAACTTCCAAGAAGAGAGGTATACAAACACTCAAATTCAACAGATCACTTAAGGATATAAATTTATGTGTAATTGTAATACTACTGACCTCAAAAATTTAACCTGCCAGTTAACGTTGATGTAGACATTTTCATTATTGTCCCATCAAATAAGTGATTTTTCTTTTTGTCATATTTCCAGTTCTGTGGAGAAGTAAACTTAAGTAAACTCACTTGTGATGCAACTGGTAACAGTGGGATCTTAGCATGTTAAATAGCAGATTCTTTAAACACAGATTTAGATAATGTCATTTTCGTTTAATGCTAGAAATGATTAATTTAGTGGGTTTGCACTAAATAGTGGAATCACTAAGTGCTTTTCTTATTGAAAAACACTCTTTTCTCTTGGATACCCACCCCTCCACCCCCCCCAC
>JANZLQ010000095.1:2936291-2947785 GCA_026212715.1 Elanus axillaris | reverse complement strand
AGCTATATAAAAAAAAAAAAGCTCCTTTCCACCAACTTTTGCTTCCAGAATGATTTTTGTTTTGCTGCACAGAGATGGTCCATGGAGAAAAGTTGCCTTTTCCAGCTTTCAGAGTAGCTGTTCTCTTACTGCTAGACCATTACCTGATTTTTCTCTGGTACGCTCTCCATTCCTTCTGTCTTGCTTCTCTTCATTCATGTTTGTTCCTCTACAATTTCTCAGCCATAGCTAGAAAGAATGCTACAGTGGGATACAGCTACAATAACAAATCACTTACAGAGTTTTAGGTTTGGATTGGAACTTGGATCACTCAGTTTTTTCTTTGAGCAAAGTAAGTGGTTGAAAATTGGCATATAGTAGATTCTTGAAAAGTAAAGCATTTAGTGTGGAACAAATGGAAAATTTTAAAATAATTGTTAAAACATTGGAAAAAAAGATTCACTTTGACTCAAAGTACTTCATTAGAGAAAATCAAACCATCTTACTTGGGTTTGACTGTTTTAAGTTTTCAGTTGTATTCAGCAACAATTTGAAATGAAAGGTCATTTCAAACGAAATAATTACTCTTTCCCTGAAGCCATCTAAAGTGGATTCAGAATGGTATGAAGCTTTTGTTTTTACATAAACAATTCATTAAGATCAACATGAACCTGCAAAAAATTGTGTCATCAGTCAACATGTGTTTTTGCTTAAACAAAACAAAACAAAAAAAGCCTGTTCAAACCAAGAGATCTGGCTTGATTATTTTGCACCAGCACAGATTTATGGGTGGCTGTAAATCAGCTTTCCCCTCCCAAGTTGTAAAGTAGTGATAATACTGCTCTTGTTCAAATTTTTTATTTAGATAGTAAACCTCATTGAGGGGAGGGTCTGTTGTGAGCAACTGGTTATATATGAGGGGCCATGCTGAAGTCTGCTTGGGCATATATCTGACATGGATAATGTAAGAAAGTAATAGTTAGTTCCCTTTGGAGATGGCAACTGTCTGACCTAATCCAAAAGAGGGCTTTTGTAGATTTTTAGCTTTATTTAATGAAAACAGTACAAGTAGTGAGAAATGTGGTCTCTTGATTTATTGCCTGTGCAGCCTTCTGCTGGGAATTAATTAATAACTTTTTTAGGTTATTTTTGTAGGTCTTAAGTAGCAGGATATTATCTAGTCTGTCTCGGGGCTTCACCTCCTCAGAGTGGTAGCCAGGATGTCTGAGAGGGTTTTGAGGGCTTTTCTCCCCCTTGCAGCCCATCTGGTCCCTTGATGAGCTGTACTAGGAATGGGTTAGTCTTTGAAGTTTGTTTGGAGTCCTGTCTAGACTCCCAAAAAAATTCCCTCCTCCCCAGCTTTGCTTTTGTAGATTTTTAAAACTTCTGTCTGTGAAAAAATCTTTCTCATGCCAGTATGAGCTAAACTTGTCTGAAAGCTGTGTGATCACAGCAGAGAGGTACTGGACTTGTTTTGGGTGACACAAGCTTTTGAAATTCATGTGGTGACCCCTAAACTGCTTTTTCACCTTCTAATTTCATATATGTACCCTGAATGACTTTCTTTGTAGGCAGAAAGAAAATCACTGTATCTGTATGAAGGCAATCTGTTACATTTAGATTGCATATCCAAGTTAGTAATTTGTCAAAGAAACACCAAATTTTAATCTATATAGTTTTGCTTATTTTTGTTTTAGATAATGCTCATTGGTTAATCTAATGCACAGATGCTGTGGGAAGATAAGCTTTATTGCTTTAAAAATGTGCATGGTAACACATATATTATTTCTCAGTCATTGCTCATTTCTCTAACATTTGTTCATGTAGCCAAAGAGACTTTGGGTTTGTTTTTGGTTTTTTATTATAATGAACTGGAGAATTCAGAGACAAGTGTAGTATTTTCTTATACAGATGACTACTGTTGATTTTCCTTTTAATGTTTTTTAGCTTTTTATGTGCAGTCATTATTTCTGTGAGGTTAATGTTTCTAGTGTTTATTCTAGATTTATGTTTAATCTTAGTTTCAAAGAATCCTTAAAATTATGAATACATTTCTTTCAACCAAGTTTTCATCCCTAGGAAACACTGTGCTTATTTGAGCTGATCTACAAAATAACACTCATTGTTACAGTGCCTATCTTATTTTAAAAGAGACTTTGTTAACAAGCTGTGCAGGTTTTGCACGCTTAAAGAAGCACAAAAACCACGGGGAGTTGTGCTATAGCTTTCTGTCAGACTGATACAGATATTCCAGAAGCTATTTTTGTCTCCTAGGATGTGCAGAAATCCTGGTATATTTTTGAAGTTAATTCTGGTTTATATCTAAAAAAAAATCCGACAAATAAAACTGCGAACTTTTCCTGACCCGTCACACGGACCGTACTTGAAACTAGCACAAATTTAATCTCATAAATCTCATAAGAGAGTAAAATGTCTTTACTTTTTTTTCCTCTCCCCTTCTCCCCAGCCAAAACTTGTCACAGGTCCAAGGACAATGTTACTTGAGTCAAACACATGCACCAGGTTAGAGGATAGAGGATCCTGGAAGCATGTGCAAGACCAATAGTAGGTCAGTGGTAGTTTTAGTTTCATGTGCAAAGGTCTAAAAGGCAGCAAAGGAACTGATTCTCATCTCTACTAACAAAGGAGGATCAATGATTGTGTGGTCACCTCTATGCCTAAATTATTTGGAGAGTCAAAAGTACTTGGTGTGCTTAGTGTGGCACCCTGCTGGTGAAAACATGATGGATGGTCCTATCCTGGCTGAAATGGAACAAGTGAGAAGGGAGTTCACACCCGGAGTATGAAATGGGGAACTTCTCAAGAGTATTTCATACCTGACCTATCTCCCCTTCCTGAGAATGTAATACTGCCTGGGAATAAAACCTTACTTCAGCTTTTTCAAACTTTCTCTTTCAATTAAGCTAGTTTTATTTTCCCCAACTGACTTCTTGTCTTTTCTCCAGCTTCTCATTCACTCAGGTTTCCCAGGTGGCAAAAGCTGACTCTCCCATTGAATCTCTGAGGTCAGAATAGAAATAAGACAACTTTTTATTATGGTAGATGAATCAGTAATTGGAGAGTTATGCAGATTTATCTAAACCTTGCCAATGAAAAGCATTTGAAGTTTGTTAACTTCAGAAAGGCATTTTTCATCATGAACAATGGCATAGGTGGGGCCGTTGTATCCCATGCCAAGTGTGAAATAATTTTTGCTCGAGGGAAAGTCTAATCCGTCTCCTGAATGTGGGGCTCCCATTGTAGCTCAGGCAGGCTGTTTACCTGTGTAGATCAGATGACAGGGTAAACTCAGGGGAGTAAGTTTTTATAGCCAGATACATCAGAGCAATTGTCACCCTGAATAGTATGAAGTCCCCATTTCTTCCCCACCTATTTCTGGATACCTTTTTCTCTGATGAAACCCAGTGGACACTCTCTTCATATCTTTACAGTGGAAAGTACATGGAGTCATATTCTATAGCAAAAAAACAGTCCTGAGAGTCCTCGGGAGGCAGGCTGGCTGGGCTGTGGCTTACTCCTGTTTAAGAAAATCCTTTTAATGCTGAAAGATCTATGGAAGAAGGGAACCTGACAAAACCACAACAGAACAGGACAAGGAAAGAGAAAGTGTAGGATAAATCCCTGCACTTAAGGATAAATATAAAAAAAATGTTACAAAATAGAACCATTTAAATGAGTGTATTTCCTTCTTGAAAATTTTAAAAATCTAAATTTATGAGAAAGATTGATTTATTTTAGATTATTTTTTATATGTCATATGGGTTTGTAGTCTGGCTCCAAGTTTTCTCATTTAAAAAATTAAATGTTGTACCAGGGCACATTCGTGTTAAAACAACTGACTTATGTCTTTCTCTTGGGTGAAATAGAGAGCTTATTCTATATATAAGTTGTATTTGTACTTTGTCATTTGTAAGTTAGAAGGAGGGAGTTGTACTTTATGGTGCATATATAGCCTGTATTTTCCTTTGGACCATTTTCTGGATTGCTTTTAAAGAGGTGTTAGCAAGGTAAAATGAGGGGTCCAGCTTTAGCCTCAACTTCCACGGAAGTGGGATTTGGCCTCCTGTTTTACTGCTGGTATTTAGTTTGATGTCTCAGCTTGCAGCGTGCTGACTATGAAAGGACAAGATCTTCCTGCACAGGCAGCTGATTCAGGGAATAGTGGCTTGGTAACCTGCTTGCAGCATTCTGCTGATCTAGTGTTACAGTAATTAAACACAAAGGGTTTGGGATAGCAAACACATGGACTGAAATCTTCCCTGAGTGTCAAATGCAATCTGTCTTACATCAATTGCTCTGGGCTGTTTCAGTCATGTGATGTCATAACCCTGATGACATGATCTGGTGTGACAGCCAACCTGATTGAGGCTCATGCTAGAGGAAGAAATTTGAGGGGGCGGTAGATGGATCACTTTCTCCTCCCCAAAATGAACTGTCCACGGAAGAGTTTTGGCCAGCTATTTCTCTTGAAAGCTGTGTGGGAACTTAGCCCTGGAGCTCTCTGGAAGCTGATGTTCTGATATGTTGCCAGTGCAAAATTGCTCACTAAAATGTATTTTTGGACATATTTTCACCTAAAAAAGCAGTACTTCTGGAAGAGATATGTGGGATGGGGATAACGCTTTTTCGCATGAATACACATTGAAAAGCTGTTGTTGCGAGCAGTGCCTTTGCCTAGGAACTTGCCATTTGGTGCAGTGTCTGAGACTCAACAAACTGAAATCTTGACTGCTGCTTTGTGGAAATGTTAGAGGATTAAGAACAAGTGGCAGCAGAAGTGTCACATTGCTCATGGACCTGCCTTTCACACATACTTCGTTGCTGATACCTGTGTAAGGATAATAAAATGATGCATAGAAGTTAGAAATCATAGGAAAATGTAGGTGGGAAGAGCCACTGGAAGTCAGCTCATCTAACCTGCTGTCAGGACAGGGCTAACTTCAGAGTGGTCTCACGTTGCCCAGGACCTTGTCCTGTCTGGTGTAGAAAATATGCAAAGGTGGATGTGCTGCAGACTCTCTGGGCCCCTGTTCAGTGCTCAGCCATACTCATCGGAGATTGTATTTCCAACCATAATGTCTCTTTCTGCAACTTGTGGGTGTTGTCCCTTGTCCTTTTTCTGTGCACTTTGAAGAGGAGCCTGTCTCTGACTCCTCTGCTCTGCGATCTCTCTCCTCTGCTTTCTCTTCTCCAGCTGACACAAGCCCACATCCCTGTGACTCCCCTCCTATATCCTGTAACTCCATCCTCTGACCATCTTAGCTGCTCAGCTCCCTCTAGTCTGCTGTTATCTCTCATATGAAGGGTGTGAGCGGAGGCAAAACTGGGCTCCAGATGTGGCCTCACAGATCCCAAGTCAAGGGGAATGATTACTTCCCTTGGCCAGCTGGCTAAGCTACTGCTAATGGCAGCCCCATAGGTGAGTGGCCTGCAAGGATGTGCTGCTGCCGTGTGTTCAGCTGGTTGTCCACCAGCTCTGAGTGAGAAGAAAATGATCAGCCTGTTTAGCCGATGAGGAAAAATGGTCTTATGGTTTAAGTGCTGGACTACAACTACAAGGACATCATACCATTCCTCATGTGAACACGTACACTGTGTGACCTGCGTAAAAGTCTTGATTTCCCTGTGCCTCTCATGCATCTGCAAAACTGATGATAACACTTCATTCCTTTTTTTTTTTGTACTGTCCATTAAGTGACAAGCCTGTAAGATTGGGAACTGTCTCTTAATATTTTTAGACAGTAGCCAGGGTTTCACCGGGGAGCCTCAGGTATGACTTTAATTTGAAATGACAGCAAGAAAGACACCACAAGACAAAAAGCTGTGCAAATATTTCTGAGATGATCTGAAAATACCCTGAGCTGTTAGCAAGATAAAAGTCAAATGCCTTAACTGCATGCCTTCTAACTGAACCAAGTTGATACAGCTACATACACCTGAATATTTTTATTTTTAATATGGCAGACCTATGACATTTAATCTCTTCAGTGATTATTAGGAGTTTTAATTCTTCTTACTTCCCCTTTTAATTTTCTAGGGGAAGTGCATTGGAAGGTAGTGTTTAGGCAAGGAAAGGAAAAGATGCGGTCAGCTTCAGGTTATTACAAATACAATAGTATGGAACTGGTTTTGCTTTATATAGGGAACTGCTAATTGGATGTTAGAGGCTGCTAACTTTATAGTCTTGTAAAACTGCAGTGACTGAAGCTGACACTTGTATAAAGTCTCTAGGGAGAAAAGAAAGTTTTTGTGTCACTTTAAGGAAAAGGTTAAGAAACAAACTGAAAAAACAGTTGTTTTGGTGTTTGTGCTTCAGTAATTCTCAGTTCTATAATTTAAACAAGGTTTCAGGCATCCTGGTGGTATTTGCAAAACAGTTTGAAGGGCTCATACTGAAAAGAGTGGGACAGTTTTTAAAATAGCATAGATTTCATTTGCATATTGCCAGAACCAAATCTAGGTTTTCATTCCCTCTGTTGTTTTCAGAGAGCCAGCAAGCTGAAATACATTTCCTGCAAGCTTGTACCAGCAGATGTACCAGAATGCAGGCAGCTGCACAATCCAGTGTTTGCACCTTGTGCTCAATAATGGATTAACTGCTTGCATCTACAAAACACAGTGTGTACTGGACCCTAAGAGCAAACAAAAAATATTTACTGTAGATGTTTTTCAGAGGAAGCTAGCTCTATGTCTGTCTGCCTGTAGCACCCTTTTGCTCATTAGTTGAATCCCAGTGAACTGTGTCATTCCTAGGAGAGGGCAAAGTGGAAGTTCTGCTTGGAAATGCTGTTTGCCATCCTGCCTGGGTCCAGCTAACAACGTAAAATAGTGTCAATATATTCTACCTGCAGAGGTGAAAAGAGCCTGTTGTTTTAAATACAGGCCGCTTCTAGTTTGTACCTTTTTTCTTGCATAAATAACAGGAATGACGGTGAAAGGGTCTTTAGGATTTTTAGAAATCAAATCCCTCTGAGAGAAAAAGGCATCATTTCCTTAACTTTTAAGATGTGTTAAGAGTATATAAATCTGTGTATTGGGCCTTGAGGGACTGCACTCCTGGACTTATGCAGGTGCGCACAGTAGTAAAAGCAATAAAACACGCTAAGTGGTTGGTATGCTTTTGTTTCACTCAGATCAATTACTGTGTTTTCATGTATGGAAACTGCCATGCTAAAGATGACCTGCCTCCTTTTAAATGATATAATAAAGTGCAGTGGTTTTGAAGGCTGTGTGCAGAAACCTCAACATAGTGAGGTTAGAAATAAACCATTTCTTAGGTGCCTGATTTAACCTTCAGGTTTTTCTGAGATAGACTTGTAAGGTGTCAGTTTTATAAAGAAAGTATTGTTGTTACAGGTATTGAGTACTTTCCTCCCACTCTGCTTATGGGGCCACTGTCAAAGGGACATGGCCAACTGTGGTTTTAAATGGAGTGACTCATCCTTTGCAGCAGCACATGGCAATTTATGGTGTTGAAGTGACATGGTCAAGTGTCTTAAGCCGAGAAAGAAAGAGAATGCCATTAGAAAATGAGTGTGAGTTGTCGAGTGTTCTCCAGCTGACAACTGTCTGTGTGCTCCTTTACATCAGTCCCTTTGCATCTGAGAAATTGGAAACAACTAAATGGCGCTTTGTATGGTGGAAAAATGGTTTTGTACATTTTGGAGGAAAAAGCCCTCAAACCATGTGCTGCTTCTGAGCGGTGCAAATCCTTGATTCTAGTTCAGATATAAACCCCCCACTACATAGCTATGGAGAAATGATGTCATCAGCAGAAGCATAACTACGAATACAACTGCAGGTTTGTCATAAGAAGGGTCTTTCCAGCACCTCGCATCTGTCTGGCACAAGAAGCCTGGCCAGCTGTGTGTGCAAGAGCTGGCGGCGTTCCCTGCCCACTGCGGTTGGCTCCTGGTGGCATGGCAGCAGGAGGAGAGCTGTGGCAGCGTGGCCGCCTGCTCGGCCAGGGCTGAGCATGAGAGGAAGGTCATCGCCAAGCCAATGCTGACACCCTTGTTCCTAGCAAACTTCCCTCTGGCAGGGGAGGGAGGGATGAGGTTTCCTAGCGAGCTGGAGGTGAAAGTGTGTTTTTTCCTCCCTCCTTGCTATCTGGTTATCCAAGTTCTGCAAGGATTCAAATGGGACTGTGAATTAGGCTCTGCATAACTTACATTAACAGAGGCAGTCTGCCTGCAGCAGAAGGTGGAGACAGTGCCTTGGCTAGCTCCGGAGGGGTCAAGCAGTCTTAGTCATGCAGAGTTCTCTGAGTCTCCTGAGCTCTGAAATACCTCTGTAGCTGAAGGAGATTTTCTTTCCATCAGTTATGCAGGCAACAATAATCTTCCCATCAGTTATGCAGCCTTCAGACCTCCTTCCCCATCCCTCAAAGCCTCACTGTGGTCCTCCTGCTTCAGAAGTGCCACTCCCTGGATGCATGCCAGATGTCTTGGAAGAAGTAGGGGGTAAAGCACAGTAAATTATGCTGATATTATTCTTAGTCATTGAAGGAAATGAGTGATTAAGTGTACATGGGACTCAAGAGTGTCCAACATATTATCGGTGCTGGTATTTAAACTATGTACAGGGTATCAGAGAGACGTAAAGTATTTCCTTGTATCTGTGGCTGCCTTTCTTCTTGACTTTGATACAAAGATAAGGCCTGTACTATAATGAATCACTATTGTGGGAGATAGTAAGATTGATTAGGCCTATTACTGAGTGAATAGCTCAGATACTTGCAGTACAAAGCTAAACTTCAACTTTGATAGCTTTCAGGCTATGCTTTTATGTTCCCCTCCTGCCCAAAATAGCTTTTATATCTGCAAAGAGATGCTTAACTCTTTAAGAAAAGTCTATTTGCAAAATCAAGATGGACAAAATAAAACAGTGACTGTGCTGATGGTTTACCTGCAAATCTGCATAGCTTTTGTAATTACGTTTAGTCTACTTTTGAATGTCAGCTGAATTACCAAGATGATGAGTGTCTTGCATAGTTCTCCGTTTAATTGTGGAAGTGTTTCCTCTATATTCTTAATTGAAACATTAAACAGAGACAATTATGTGTTTAAATAATTTAAAGATGTCTGCAGTTGTATTTTAAAGGTTGTTTCTTAAAGGCCTGCTCACTTTTGAAAGTGTTAGGCTGAACTGTGACGAGCTGCTCTGAAAATGCTGAGAGGACAGCCAGAAGGGCATGGGTAGTCTTCTGCACTGGAGCTTCTCATCCTCTGAGGGTCAGATTTTGCAGGAGTTAACCCTGACGCACAAAGTTAGATCCTCAGCAGGCTGCACACCCACGTAATTATGACACCCTTGATCTTTGCATAGCTGAAAAGGGACTATGTCAGTGATGAGACCTTCATCAGTGGTGATAAGAATGAGAAATTGGTAGCTTTTCCTGGGCTTTGGCAAAAGGCATTTGTGTCTTTCCTTTCTGGATGTCCCAGGCTGTCTCAACTTAAGTGAGCTCTATTGTCTCTGGAGCTCTTACTGGAAATGCTGCATCCGACTATCATGGCAACATGGTGTCTTTATCAATACAGGATAATTACTTTATTTTTGTGTGTAATAGGACAGTTAACCAGTTTTCAGTGTGTCCCTGTGCAGAAGCATTTAACTGGCACCTACCTTTAAAATATTTTCTTACTTGTCTTGCAGGGGCAGAATTTTTACTGGGGAGGGTCAGAGGACTCCAGCCTTTGAGCACTGCATTAGCATTGCCACCACTCCATTCCCACCCTCCTCTTTCCTCCTGTTCAGACTGAGGCCATATCCATTGGTTTCTAAAATACTTAGGAACTCTTTAAAAATAAACCACTGAGGACGCGTTTAAGGATGGGAAAATTGCCCTTCTAGGGTAATCCTGCAAGTCTTGGGGAGTAAAGTGAGTAGATAATTAGTGAGATCTATTAAGGAATTAAGGTGTTTGGTGGAGGTGAGGCTTCCTGATCATTCCCACAGGACTTCTCTCAATAGATGTGGGTCTTCTTCAGTTTGGTAGGATATGTTTATGGGATAGCCCAGTGGTTTTTAGCTGACTTGAAGGTTTGTGTCACACCCCAGCTGAATTCATGATGCCAAATACAGGTTTGAAGACTGGAGGAGATTTCATAAGTTGTTGACCAGTGCATCACTGTGGAAACCCACTTTCAGCACTACCCAGATGATAATCTTTGGGCTTGCTTTTATAGGTTTTCCAATACTGAATTGGAGTATATTGAACTGGTTTCTGGTTCCTCAAGAACCACCACCCTGTGGTGCCAACATGTCTTGCAGGAATAGTTGACCCTGATGCAGCTGCTTTCGCTATATCTCAAATCACAGTTCTTCTGAAACATTAAAAGTAATGTCAGAATTTACGAGAACCTTTACTTTGATTTTTAAACGGATAATTCTTAGCAACTGAATGCCAGCACCTTTCATCACCAAACCATATTTATGGTACTGTGTGAGGCCATGAGCTGAATTCGGGAACCATATTGCCGTCATATCTGTCCAGGTAAAAGTTTAATGATGAGGATACAAGAAAGTCTATGAAGGTAGCAAGTAGTCTGCAAGCTAATGAGGTTTGGAATCCACAGCTTTAAATACATGTATTCAGTGATGGGAAATGTCTTCTGTGGACCAGCATGGCTGGTAGAGTAATTTTCCTGATTACCAGTGAGAATAATTGTGATGGGTTGACCATGGCAGGATGGCAGGTGCCCACCAAAGTTGTTCTATCACTCCCCCCTCCTCAGCTGGACAGGGGAGAGAAAATATAGCAAAGGGCTTGTGGGTCGAGATAAGGACAGGAGAGACCACTCACCAATCACTGTTACAGGCAAAACAGACTCAGCTTGGGGAAAATTAACTCAATTTATTACAAATCAACCAGAGTAGGGTAATGAGAAATAAAACCAAATCTCAAAACACCTTCCCTCCACCCCTCCCTTCTTCCCGGGCACAACTTCACTCCCAGATTCTCTACCTACCCCCGAGTGGCACAGGGGGATGGGGAATGGTGTTTACAGTCAGTTCATCACATGTTATTTCTGCTGCTTCATCCTCCTCAGGGGCAGGACTCCTCACACTCTTCCGCTGCTCCAGCGCGGGGTCCCTCCCATGGGAGACAGTCCTCCACAAACTTTTCCAACATGGGTCCTTCCCATGGGCTGCAGTTCTTCACAAACTGCTCCAGCATTGGTCCCTTCCACAGTGTGCAGACCTTCAGGAGCACACTGCTCCAGCGTGGGTCCCCACGGGGCCACAAGTCCTGCCAGAAAACCTTCTCCCTGGGCTCCCCTCTCCACAGATCCGCAGGTCCTGCCAGGAGCTTGCTCCAGCGCGGGCTTCCCACGGGGTCACAGCCTCCTTTGGGCACCCACCTGCTCCAGCGTGGGGTCCTCCCCAGGCTGCTGGTGGGTATCTGCTCCACAGTGGACCTCCATGGGCTGCAGGGGGACAACCTGCCTCACTGTGGTCTTCCCCACGGGCTGCAGGGGAATCTCTGCTC